>QJPP01004922.1:0-108210 GCA_003996215.1 Jaltomata sinuosa
TTTGACCAGCAAAAATAATTAAACATTTATACGAGCCAATAATTTATAACAATAATATACGCAGTGTATTCTCATATGTTATCAGAAAAATGGGTTTTATTTATTTATTTTGGAGAAAAATGATATAATTTATTTAATCAATTTTTAAAAATTAGTTTATTTTAAAAATTGTTTTAAAAAACATATTTTTGATAATCACTTTGTGCTTGATCAATAAATTTTAAAGTACTTATAATAAGGATATTTTGTGTTTAGTTGATCAATAAATTTTAAAAAACACTTTTGAAAAATCACTTACTTTAGCTTATTTAGTTGAATAACCACCACTTGATAAATTCTGTTAGCATTTACTCATTTCATTCATGTTTATTTGTTCATGTTGACTTGACATACCCGTTAAAAAGTAATAAAATATAATAATAATTCTATACACCTCTAATTATTGAGAAATGAATGTTAGTACTTAATAATGAAAATAAAATAGATATAAAATAGTAAATTATCTAAATTTTGAGGGAGTATTTTTAATCAATCCATGTTCTCCTTTTCCGTTTTAACTGACACAGTTTTACTACAGTAATTCCCCAAAATATGAGACTATGGAGTGGAATTGTTGGATATTTGTAAAACCCCAAAGTGCCCCTCACGACATAACAGCAAAATGACCATGTTGTCCCTCCATGTGAACAAAATTAAGTTATAATCACAACATCCGATGATCAACGTGAATATCACGACATACTTCATAACGACGCGATTTGTTAGTTGACTTTTAGGGGATCGTATTGCGGCGACCAATGTGATTTTTCTCCAATTAATAAAATAAAATAAAATAATTCCTCCTTTTCATATTACTTGGTTCTTGTTAATTTAAACGCTAAATTTGATTATTATAGAACTTTTGATTTGATAAAATGAACAAGTAAAATGTATATCTATTTTAGTATATGGGTCAAGTAAAATAAAAACAAGGGAGTATTCCTTCGTCCATTTTACTTGTCTAATATATTAAAAAATATATTTACTTTTACTTGTCGAGTTAAGAAAATTAAGAGATAACCATAGTTATTTTTTAATGCATTGCCTTAAATATTGCTTTTTAAAGAGTATGTTAAGTTAATATTGAATAAGTTAAAATGGACGAAGGAGGTTAAGAAATTGCTAGATTTTCCAAATATACACAATAATAATTACTCTACTTAAATTTCAAATTAATTGGGATCGAGCAATATGAATTATCAGCATGTTTCTCCAATTAGTCTGTCTGACAATGCAAAACAAACATTGTAATCAAGTTTTTGATGAGCAGCCCATAGAATAATGTACAAATAATTATTAGATTATTATGTTCATTAATTCCTTCCAAGAAATAATGCCAATTTCTTTTTATAACAACTGACAAGCCAAAATTAATCCTCATTTGTTCGTTTCATTTAACAATAATCGGTGACCATCAAGTTCTAAATCATTAAACTTATAAGTACTGTATTCTACTAGTTATATAAAAAGTATTAAAAATACAGTTTAGAAGTTTATAATTTTAATACAAAGCTCATTACCAAGACTATAGTATAAATAATAAGGTAATAAAAGCGGGCTTACTGATGAGAGATTGTACATAACTGAAAAAGACAAATTCTAAGATCGTTATGATGTGACAGATAGGCTATACAGATAATAGATCTGTAGAAATTTTCTTAGCATAAACACAAGGCTTAAAGTATGCACTCTGTTGCTTTCCCAAAGCTAATTGTGGAAATATTCTCCGAAACAACAAGGAAAGATCTTCAGCACCCTAATCCATTTTTGACTTTGCAACCTTCTATTTTATTGAATTAAAGAACTTAGTGCTCATTTGGTTGGGAACCAATTATCCCGAAACTAATTATTTTGGGATTAGTTATTTCAGAATTGTTGTTCACGACGAGCTCATAACTTAGTGGCAGATGAAGGCTGGAATCGATACCAGGTCTCCCACATGAAGACCCACCTCCCAACCACTCAATCATGCCTTTGCGGGCTAAGTCAAAATAATTATTAAACACTTTTATAATATTTGGGTAAAATAAAAAATTATTTTTGAAGCTTATCTTTAAACTAAAATAACAAAAATGAATCAAATATAACAAATTAAAATTTCTAATTACAACTTAGGCTTATAAGTCCATCCAAAGTCCAAACAGACTCTTAGTAATACCTGGTGATTACAACAACCTCATGAATTCACCAACCACATAAGTAGGTGCACAATCACATAAATTAAAAACTGGTTAGTTGAATACTTTTTGCTATAAAATTATACTTGGTATATCAAGTAATTAAATATTATTTTTATATGTATATATTAAATTTTAAATAGATTTAATCAAAATTTTAAGTTTGCTATTAAATAGATATTTTCATATACATAAGTATATCAAATTAATTTGATGTAAATACTATTGAAGTAGTAGTAACAAAAAACCAAATGGGCACAAACTGAAAAAACAGATTAACCTGGAAAAGACGCGCCTTCATTTTTTTCTCTTTGCATATAAAGTGCATCAACTAACTTCCTCACTACCCCAGAAAAAACTGAATATTTATAGAGAGAAATAGAAAGCCATGGAAGTGCAGAGGGGATTCCCTTTGCTTAAACAGCAGTACAAAGCATTATTAAAGAAGAACTATTTAGTGGCATGGCGGAACAAAACGGCTACATTTCTTCAGCTTTTCGCATCACTCTTCTTCATCTTCCTTCTTTTCGTAATCCAGAGAGCTATTGAAGCCCGTTTCTCTTCTTCTTCATCCTACAAGAATGTGCGGGACCCAGAATCTCTGGTGTCGCCGCCAATTCCGCCTTGTGAGGAGAAAAACTTCATCAGTTTCCCCTGCTATGATTTTGTTTGGAGTGGTTCACAGAGTCCGAAAATTGGGCAGATTGTTAGCCGGATTATGGCTAATAATCCTGGCAGGTCGATTCCTTCCTCAAAGGTATATTGCAGTCCTAGTTGACTTTATTTTTCAACTGATTTATTGATGATTTCATGGGTTTTTCAAATCTCTAATTACACACTGATATTGAACTGAGAAATGTTCTCGGTGATCTTAGTAGCTCAGTTGGTTGACTATCTAAAATGTTCGATCCCACTGCCCCCAATTTTTTGTTTTATTTTATTTTAAAAAAAAAGATATGTTATGGGGAATGGTTATAATTGTTGGGATCGAAATCGAGAGGGTGTCATGCGGAAGCTAATAATTGCAAACTTTAACAATGATAAATCAGATGACAAAGAAAACTATACTAAAAAGCATATTATTGATAATATTCGGTCAAACGACCTACATGTTATGAAAACTAATATAAAAGAAAATATTAAAACTATAGAGAGAAAATCTCCCCATAAACAAAACTCTCTAAACGACTACATAGTGGATGCTTTTGTGTTTGATTTGAGAAGAGGGATCTTCAATTTATAGAAGTCTAAACTTCTCCTCCAAGAAACGGTTAACCAATTATGGAAGAGTTATAAACCTTTTCCACCAAGAAAACATTTTCAAGGTAAAACACAGTTATGGTATAATTCAGTAAAGTAGGAAATTCAGGGCAAACCCTAACAATAATTTGGGGATAATTGAGGTTGAGTGGATTCGAGTTTTTTGCAGGGTTAGTTTCTCTTTCTCTTTTTTATTATTATCATATGAATCTTATAGTATGTTGACTTGGAGTTGGATAAATTGTGCTGCAATGGAGAAATAACCTTTTCGAATGTTAAAAAAAATGATTTTTTTTGGTTTGCCTAAATAAATAAGTCTAGAATTAATGCTTAACAGTACAACAACAACAACAAAACCAGTGTAATGTAATCCCACAAGTGGAGTCTGGGGAGGGTAAGATGTACGCAGCCTTACCTCTACCTTTATGGGGTAGAGAGACCGTTTCCGATTGACCCTCGGGAGCCCTCTTCCTTTATCCGGGCTTGGGGACCAGCAATGTGAACAAGCTCACACTGTGGAGTTGATGCTTAACAGTTTGGATCACGAAATAAACCCGATTAGAAATTCTGCAATTATCCTGCTAGGTTGCTTCTTCATGTCTACTTTTTCTTAATGTGATTTTCTTTTGTTCGAAGTTCGAACAGTGCCTCTTTGTTATCCATAACATCTATAACTTCTGTGGTTTGTGTCTTGCTTGTGTTTTTCCCTTCTCTGATTCATATGCTTCTTAAGTACTTTATTTGAAAATTCTTGTGACGGAAAAATTTCGGTTAATCATCAGCCAAATGAAGTTAATTTTTGTGATCTTGTAACTTAAAAGTTTCCAATAATAGTACAGCTTGCCTGCAAGCAATAAACTCATTTCTCCTATTCCTATTATTTCAGAAAATAAATTGAAAGATTACTGTGTCTGTTTGCTGTAAATGTTGTTGTCCTCTCCGTGTAATAAGTCTAGTGCAGCTCTTTACTAGCTTATTTTTATAATAATATGCTTGGAAACTTCATGCATTTTTATGTTTAGGAGGAAATGACTAGTCTCTTATGTCTCAAGGGGACTCTTAGGGTCCTTGCTGTCAGGGGTGGATGTAGGCTCTGATATGGTTCGGCAGAACCCAGTAGCTTTGATGCAAACATCTGTATATTTGTTAAGAAATTCATTATTAAATCTGTACAAAAATTAAATTCATTACAAGCACTTGAGGTCCGTTATCCTAGAATACAAAACCTATATAGTTTAAATCATGAATCTGCCTCCGCTTGGTGTAACGAGATGTATGGGTAATCTTTTATTCCAGAGAAACCCACTTTTTCACATACAGAGCAGCAGTTAGTAATGCAATCCCTGAATGAATCGACCTGCGTGAAAATGTGAAAGTGACTTGAGTGGTGTGTTTTCTTCTGGCACACCATGGAGATAACATGTTAACTTGTTATTTACATGTGTGTTTTTCAAGTTAATTTGTCATGGCAGAGGATTTGGGATTAACTGATATATGAAGTAGGGAGACACAGTGTCTTACGTCCTCAATGCCTATATGAGAAATGGACCTTTCCATTTCCTTACACAAAACATGGTCTGCATGAATAATATTAGTAATGTGCTTTTACAGCGTGAGAGTATGCAAAGGGGACTCCCCTTGAAAAGAGTGGACAGTCCCAATCTTTTACATATTCTTAACAAAAGGATTGCCTAAGCTAAAATAAAGGAATACGAGAGGATTTCTGTCCTTTACAAGTTGATAAGATTACAAAGAAGTAGAGGTGAAACTTCCATATCAAAATCTGAGATTGTTTGCTTTGTCTGAAGTTAATCATCTGTATCTTGTCCAACTTGAATGGCTTTGAACTTCTCTCGGTGGATATCCTATCTTAAAAAACATGGTTGATTCTAGTAACGCAGTCATTCATTTTTCCAAATCACCCTCTTCATGATTTGCCTCCCTAAAACAAAGAACAATCTTTATGTTTTCTAGACCAAGAATCTGAGCAGTGTTCACTAGTAGCTTTCTCTATCGTCATGGAGGTGACGTGACTTCTTCAACATATTACCAACAAGCGTAAAATCTAGTTTAAGAATTGCATTGGTAAATCTTGAATTGATGCACCATTTTAACTCCAGTAAAAGATAGATTGCCCTTTGAGTGTGCCAATGTCCTGTTTACCAATTTATTTCATGCAATGGTTCCTCTAATTTGGTGCATTCCTCAGTTTAATATTTCAAATCGAAGTCCTTGTTGGAACATAGACCTATCATACCATGCCTTCTTTTCCGCAGGTTTTGTCATTTAAAACACGAGATGAAGTGGATGGATGGCTTTTCAAGAACCCTATGCATTGTCCTGGAGCTCTGCACTTTATTGAAAGGAATGCTAGCATAATCAGTTATGGTATACAGACAAACTCCACTCCAGTTGTCAAACGAGGAATCTTTGAAGATCCAACTTTTAAGTTCCAAATCCCACTTCAACTGGCAGCAGAACGTGAAATTGCAAGATCTCTGATTGGAGGTATATAAATGTGATATTTACTACTGGATTTGATCCGGTAAATGGATTATGATGGTTTAAATCAAGTTCTCCTTTTCCTAAGCTCACCTTTATCCTATGATTATGTACATTTTCAGATCCAAATTTCAGTTGGGTTGTCAGTCTCAAAGAATTTGCTCATCCTGCCTTTGAAATTTTCTCTGCCTTGGGTACCGTTGGACCTACCTTTTTCTTGGCTGTTGCTATGTTTGGCTTTGTCTTCCAAATCAATGTTTTGATCATTGAAAAGGAACTCAAACTTCGGCAGGTATCACATCTCTGGCATTTTTGTAAGAGATAATACCATTCTTGTACTTCATTGAATATTTTCAATTCTAAATGTCACATTTTTCTTACAGGCAATGACTATGATGGGTCTCTATGATACTGCCTATTGGTTTTCATGGTTCACATGGGAGGGATTCATCACACTTCTCTCTTCTCTTTTCACAGTTCTCTTTGGGATGATGTTTCAATTTGATTTTTTCTTGAACAACAACTTTGCGGTCGTGTTTCTTCTTTTTTTCCTCTTCCAACTTAATATGGTTAGCCTCCACCATTCAATTTAACACTTTCACCTAATACAATCTGCATTCATGCGCAACTTCTAATGAGGCAAACTACTTTAATATTTTTGTCCACTGAGATAGAATTTCTTCTCCTGTTGCCAGATTGGTTTTGCATATATGCTATCTGCTTTTATTAGCAAGTCATCTTCAACAACAACTGTGGGCTTCTTCACCTTTATTGTCGGTTTCATGACTCAGGCAAGTGCTTATCTTCGAATTGATTACTATCGGTTACTGGCTCACTGGGATAACATATTCTCGTCTTTCATTTTTTTCAGCTTGTAACAGCATTCGGATTTCCCTATAGCAAGAATTACTCCAAGAGCTATAGGATCATTTGGTCATTGTTCCCACCAGATCTTCTTGCTCAAGGTCTTCAGTTACTTGCTGATGCAACTGCCACTCCTGAAGATCCTGGTGTCAGCTGGAGTGGGAGGACAAAATGTGCTTTTAATGATACAGAGTGTGTAATAACTATGGTAAGACTCCTACTGCAAAATAGAGTTTTTCTCTTTTACTTTCCAAGTTTTCTTGATTTTGGGGAAGAGGTGCAGCATTTTGAGATTAAGGACTTTGTTTGTTCGTACATGATTTTAGTAGCTACTTTTTGATCACTTCTCATCACTGTTACAACTCCGTGACTTTGAATAACAGTGGAGCTATGAGTTATGGAGGGAGGGAGGAGAGACTCTGGGTCTTTGTTAATGCTAGTTTTTGGAATTGCAGAGAGGAAATAAAATTCTGCAGAAACTCTCCTCCATTCATTCTTATTTCTTAAAAACATACACATATCTTCATAAGCTTTACAAAGGTTGGTCGAAGACCTTACCTATCCAGAGGCGGAGCCATGATTTCCACTAAGGGGGTTCAAAATCTGAAGAAATAAACACACAAACTAGTCGAAGGGGGTTCAACATCTACTATTTATACATAAAAAATAATTTTAACCATGTATAAATAGTATAATTTTCCGTCGAAGGGGGTTCGGATGAACCCCCTTGCCAAAAGCTGGCTCCGCCACTGTACCTATCCAACCACTATTGTACTTCTTTACAAAAATTATTCCATGAAACAAGGATCACATCTCCTTTCAATTAAGGATCACATGTCCTTTACAAACTAAGCAAAATATTTAAAAGGCTACCTCAAAAAATCTCATTTTTTCTAACAGTTAATTCTTTCTTCGTGTAATATTGCTGTCAGTCTCATACAGTCATCTTGCATCTCACATAGACCCATTATCTGTTGTTTCTCTTAACAGAACGATATTTACATATGGCTCGTGTCAACATTCTTTCTGTGGTTTGCTCTTGCTATTTACTTGGATAACACAGTTCCAAATATTTCTGGTGTGAGAAAGTCAATGTTCTACTTCTTGAATCCTGGCTACTGGACAGGCAAAGGTGGAAATAAGGTGAAAGGTAACCAAAATTTATTAGTACCTTAATATTGAATATCGATCATACTGTGACAAAACTTTAAGGCGGTTCATTTTGTGTTCAGAGGGTAGTATTTGTAGCTGCTCAGGTTCAGTGCCAGCCATCGATAGTATTATACCAGATGATGAAGATGTTCTTGAAGAAGAAAACACTGTTAAACAGCTAGCTATGCAAGGTGAAGTTGATTCTAATGTTGCAGTTCAACTACATGGCCTTGTAAAGACATTTCCTGGAACAACAAAGATAGGCTGTTGTAAATGCCAAAGGAAATCTCCTTATCATGCCCTCAAGGTATTTTATCTATTGGTCTATAAGAAGCTAACATTAGCTGTTTTCTCTATGCAAACCTAAGTCATCAGTGGAGAAAAGAAAATACACTTTATGCGTTCAGATAGGAGTCAAGCATGGAATCTAGTTTGACACTTGTCTCAAAATTTGTTTTTTTGTTATTCCTCTGGCAACTTCTTTGGATTTCCCTGGCTATTTATTCAAATCAACATTTGGGTTAGTCTGCATTCAGTACATGTTTTACATGTGTAGGAATAGCATATGGGAAATGAGAAGTCCACATTTCAAAAGATAAAAAAGTTAGAAGAAACTAGTATTGGTATTTAATAATCCTCCGGAGATCCTACACCTTTACCCTGGCTGCATCTGCATCTCATTCTTTGGAGTCGGTACTGCAGGGCTTATGGGTGAATCTTGCAAAGGATCAGCTATTTTGTCTTCTAGGGCCAAATGGAGCTGGAAAAACTACTGCTATTAATTGTTTGACTGGGATTACACCTGTTACTGCAGGAGATGGTACTATAGTTTTCTCAAACTCACATTCTGTGTTCATTGCAAATTACTTATGTGTGACATGGATCTTCTTTTAACAGCACTAGTATATGGTCAGTCCATAAGAAGCTCTGCGGGCATGTCAAACATTCGAACAATGATAGGGGTTTGTCCCCAGGTGACTATTTTTTATCTTTATATGTTTCTATTTTCAATTTTTTCATGGAACTGACTAAGACTCTATACCAGCAATATTTTGTTTCCATAAAAGAAATTCATTTATTTTTGTCATTTTATAGTTTGATATTCTTTGGGATGCATTGTCCGGTCAAGAACACCTGCACCTTTTTGCCAGCATTAAAGGTCTACCTCCTGCTTCAATAAAAGAGGTAAGAGCATATAAATCTAATCTATATCTAGCTTTTTATGCCAATCCAAGGATCTGATGAACAAGATCAGCACAGAATAGAGTGATTATAGATCCTGCTTAATCAATTGTTTGATCAAATCACAGGTTGTAGAGAAGTCACTAGCCGAGGTAAAACTCACAGATGCAGCCAGAATGAGATCTGGTAGTTACAGTGGAGGAATGAAACGACGCCTCAGTGTCGCTATTGCTCTTATTGGTGAACCAAAATTGGTCATTTTGGATGAACCGGTAGGTTTTGGAAAATAAAGTTTTCTCGCGAGTTTCCCAGAATTATGCCTAATTTTTTTTTTAATGACATTCTCTTCTCTAAAACATGAAAATGCTTCATAGACTACTGGTATGGATCCAATAACTAGAAGACATGTCTGGGACATAATTGAGGATGCAAAAAAAGGGCGTGCCATTATCCTGACCACTCATTCAATGGAAGAAGCTGACATCTTAAGTGACCGCATTGGTATCATGGCAAAGGGTAGACTTCGTTGCATTGGAACTTCAATAAGATTGAAATCAAGGTTTGGAACTGGTTTCATTGCTAATGTAAGCTTTTCTGGTGAGACAAATGGGACTCCTGAAAGAGAAGATGCTTTGAGTACATCTCAACCTGAAGCTGTGAAACAGTTCTTTAAAAGTGTATGTCAGAGATGCCTTTTGCTTTTTTCCCTTTCTTTTCTGAAACTATTAGAGGAACTGGTGCTGATTTGCAATCTATGTCTACAGCGTCTAGACGTGGTGCCTAAAGAGGAAAACAAGTCCTTCCTAACCTATATTATTCCCCATGACAAGGAGAAGCTGTTGACGGTAATATCTATAAAGCAACTATGAGATTAGATTAGCTTAACATCATTTCTGGTCTTGCTACTTTATTGTGGAATTATATGCACGCGAGTTTTGGACTTTTAGCTAATTTGGTGATCATTGGCTTTTACCCTCAATCAGGACTTCTTTGCTGAGCTACAAGATAGAGAGAAGGAATTTGGCATATCAGATATCCAGCTCGGTCTTACAACTCTTGAAGAAGTTTTTCTAAACATTGCTAGACAGGCAGAATTGGAAGATGTGGCTGAAGGAACCTCTGCAACTCTTACTTTGAATACAGGGCTCTCACTTCAAGTAAGTTGATTATCATATTCTCGATATCCTAATTTTCATGATGAAATTGCAAGCGAAAATGCTAATCCCTGTGAAATAAGTAACACTATTTTATTTGTTGGTGTGACTATTCAGATACCTATAGGAGCAAGATTTGTGAAAATCCCAGGAACAGAATCTGCTGAGAATCCAATTGGTACTATGGTAGAAGTGTATTGGGAACAAGATGATTCTGGTTCACTCTGCATTTCGGGTCACTCACAAGACATGCCAATACCAGCTCATGTTCAACTAAGAGATCCGCCAACAGCCACTTCTGGTAGAAACTTTTTACGACGACGGAAACAAATTCATGGAATTGTGATTGACCCTGCACAAATCACGGGTGCAACTTCATAATAAAGATAGAACTTAATAGTCACAGTAAAAATGTTTTACAGAACTATTTTTGTGTATAGGGGAATTGCTGTAAATGTATTTGCTACTTGGTGACCAGAACATTTTTTTCCAGGCAGGTTCTTTGTGTGTTATTATAGCTTCGTTTTTGGTTAACATCAATTTATTTGTATATTACAAAATTATACCAGTATCATGGTTGTAACATTTACTGTCTTTGTGATAATGAAAACATTTCTATTTTCAAAATTTTGATAAATAATTAATGCCTATATCTTTTTTCTCTTCTTAATGAAATGTGAAAATAGTTATTCAATTAGAAGCAAGGACAATTCTAGTGGAGCAAACCTAACGAAGAAAAAAGGACGACCTAAAGCAAAGTATCAAACAGTATACATGTTTGTTGTAATTTATCATTCAAGATTTTCAACATTAAACTCATCATACATTTGAAATTATTATGTCCAGAGTTTGTTGATAAAAAACAAAAAGAGAGAAAAGGTGACATAACACCACGAGTAAGGAAGAGACAGTTGAGTTTACTCAAGATTTGAAATGCTAGTGTTAATTCACATTTGAAATATATAGTAAAGTGTTGTCTCTTATGGTAAATATTACCTATATATCCACATCTAATGTTTACACCTTAACTAATTCAACTTATTATGGTTAAGTTATATAATGAAGTAAGAACATATATTAATTAATTATGATTAAGTGATAGTTATGTATATGTTCAAACACATATCATGTATTTATTGGTTAAGTGTAAACACCTAGGACAAATAAATATTTTTCTCTTTTACCTTTGATGATGGAGAAATATAGGAAAGACAGGTAAGCTCGTGGATTAAATATTAATTTTAGTGCTTAATCCTCACATGTAAAATGTAATGTAAGTATGAAAACCGCTAACTCAGCATTAACGGTTATTGGATTCAAAATTTGAAACCAATATGGATAAGAGCGTGTTTAGTGGGCCCACTAGACGGGCCCAGCCCGAAGAGCCGTTTCTACAGAATTTTTAGATTTTGATTTTGAAGCAGTTGTGAAATTTCCCGCCCAAACGCCACTGCTTATCTCTTGTGAGTATATATAGGCAGCCCTAAGTTCATAACTCTATCTCTCTCATCATTTTCTTCATTTCTCTCTCCGGAAAACCTAAAATTTCTCAATGGAAGTCGCCGGAAAAGATCAATCCTCCGTTTCCGGTATCCTCCACCTTTTAATTTATCTGTGTTTTCTTTAATGATTGTGTTTATACGTTTGTGATTGACCGCTATTTTTTTTTGTTGTGCAGCGAATGCGAGGCGATCATCGTCAGAAACGAAGCTTCTTCGATATCCACTGCGATCGGGCACTAAGCCCAAGGAGGAGAAGCCGCCTCTGACTGATTCTTCCAACACTTCGGTTCCTAGAAGGTCTGTCTCTATAACTGTTTCTACTTCACCGATTTTTAGTGTGTATAGCGAATTTAGTGTGATTAGACTGTGAAAAGATGGCGGTTGCATGAGTATATGTTGTTTGAATGAAGATTTTCCTGATTTCAGGTATCAGTTATTCTCTGGTCCTTATCAAACCTAGAAATTCTAACTTACCTTGGTCCATATATCTGCGATGAAGTACCTATTTGTTTTACTTATCAAAATGAAAAAAAAACTCAATTTGTTTCAATTTTGGAAGAAGAAATAGAATTGCTGAATCTGCATACATGATTTACTGCTATTTGTAATTGCATGTTGAGCAATTACTGATTAATTGGTCTACAAACCTTATCCAGGGAAGAGTTTTCCTCTTAGATTATATTCCTCTGAAATTCCTTTTCAAGATACTGCAGTGCACTACTATAGAATCACCGGGAGACATTTAATAGAACTTAAAACTGCTGCTTCTATCAAATTTTTGGTCTGGAATCAAGTAAATCCTCCTATCAAATTTAAAACAGATGTTAACCAGTCTCCAAAGTTAAGGATATATAGCTTTATGTTGTTCCTAGTCGTAATAAATGGGGTTTTGGAGAAACTAGAAAGACAATCTAGCCTAAGTATAGTAGCAGAGAATGGTTATCACTTTTCGTTTGGAATAGAAATCTAAACAAATTAAACTATTGACACGTACACCAAGTGCAGAAATTTTAAGGATGTGCACTTTTCCCAGTCATTTTGTTCTTACTTTGGCCAAATATTTGTTTCCTCTAGTGTCCATGCTTGCTTAACTTCTTTCATCTCCCATTTTAGGGGAAAACCTGCCTCAAGTGTTAGTAAGAGTATTAGTGTCCTTGATCTCGGCAAGGAAAAGTCTGCTGCTAAACCTCCAAGAAGGTTGTCTATTCAGTCTAAGTCAAGTGCCAGCCCAGCCTCAAGAGCAGTGCCTATCACACCTATTTCTGAGGCTAGAGCAAAGAGATCCATGATCAACCAGGGGAAAACTAATACACCGCTTTCAGTAGTTGCAAAGTCATCAAATGGAAAGGAAAGCAATCGTCTATTCTCTGCACTCTATTGGCTATCCCAGATTAAGCTCTCTGAATCTGCTGCAAAGCATTCAATTTCGCTTGGGTTTTTTAAACTTGCTCTGGAAGCTGGCTGTGAGGTAAGATATATGTTCCACCAACAGGGTAGCATTCCACAGAATATCTAATGAAAATACTCTCCCTCCTGTGTGCCTTGAAGATCAAAGGCAAATAACTGCTTTTCATTTTTTCTAATAAAGAAGTTCACTGCTGTTAGTGAATTTCACTATTTTTCCCATTGCAATGTTGTATACAAGTTCAAGACTGCCTGTAGTTAGTGAATTAAGCTATAGGAGCAAACTACTTACCTCTTATCTTTTTCTGTCTTTTTTATTTCAGCCACTTCAACGTTTGAGGGATGAGCTGAAATCCTATGTGCAACGTCATAACCTTGTAGACCTCGGGGAACCAGTGAAACAATTGTTTGAAAGCTACAATATTTCTCACGATTTTGAGCAGTTGCAAGTATCTGAGACTTGTTCCCATGCACCTGAAGATGGGACACCTTCATCTGATGATGACGTGCATAGCTCTTCATCTGTTGCTGGCACTGAGAAATCGGAACCTGAAGTCTTGAACAAAGATGCTATTGAAACTTGTCAAGTGGCAGAACCAACTAAGGAGACTTCATCAAGGAAAGAAATTGCAACTAAGAACCGTAGATCTGTAAATAAGATTTCTACAACTCCAAAATCTACAGAGGTTGTTTCAGCTCCAAAATCTACAGAGGTTTATGGTACCATAAAAAAGAAACTTGAAAATCCTAAGCAAAAACCAAATAATAATAAGGTGAAAAGACAGGGAAAGAAATCTGCTGGAGTAGAAGGTAAATGTCTGTTTGTACCTTTCTTGGTAAAAGTCTTGCTGTTTTATGTAAGTGAGGTTTATTAACTTTCTTTATCATAGGTCCTGCTGATGCTGGAACGGCAGAGATAGTCCAACCAGAAGACAAAGAGAACATGGTAAGAAGAGAAAATATAGTTTTAACTTCCCTTTTGATGACATCCTTCTATTATTGAGTTTCAGAAGATTTTAAAGCCTTTCTCATTGATTAAAATCTCTATTGGTTACTAGTGAACCATTGTATTCTTTTAACTCGTCTGATCAAATAATATGACCAGAAGACACCTCCCCTCTTAGAACTTCCTCTTTTATGCCAAACATGGCTTTTTGAGTAAGGACGAACTGTTATTTTCTTTATTGCAATTGTAATCATATGCCTTATAATACCAAATAGTTAACTTTGCTATCATTTTTTACAGGATGCTCCACAGTCCGAAGAAGTCTATGTTACAGAAGTTTAAACAGATATATGGAATCAAAGAATGTTGTGAACATACTTCTATTATGGTTGTTTGTTTTGGTGTTCATAAGCAGGAAGCTTTTCCTTGTATAGATAATAGAAGGGGTCGAGTGGAAATGTCAATTTTAAGTGCGCATTTGGTTTGTTTTGGTTCTAGTTTGACCCAAGACTTTAGGGCACTATACATATGTCTATGTTTTTGAATTGCATTTGTTTTACAATATTATACTGGAAATGGTTTTATCGTAAGTTTCTGGGCTTTTGCGGTGAAATGCTAGATCAACTTTGTTACGGGTTAGTGTGCTTTGTGCTTGCCAACTTTGTTACGAGTGGAAATGGTTTTATGTTACAGTGCTTTGTTACGCGCAGTGATAATTGCAAGTATATTGCAGTAGCTATATTGGATATACTAGTAATTTTCTCTGCTCAAATTTTAGATCAACTGAGAGCTCGGCGCGTTTTGTTGTGTCCTTGTGCATATACGAGTGGTTTCTACCTGTTAAAATAACTCTGCGTAGTGCGTAAGAGTATTACTGACTCGGACCGTAAGATAATATTGAATGACTTCCTCTTCCCCTTGGTCATTCTGCCAGTTTGATATGTTTGTCATATTGCGTAGTCATTGCAGTTAGTGCTTTGTTATATAGCATTCTCTGTCCATTTGAATTCTCATCAAAATGATATGACATGCTAAAAGTAGTACACAACATTCTAAAAATACTTTTGGCATGCACAAAAATACAAAATCTATTGTAGAGTCACCTTTACAATGTCCAAAAGTCTGTTTTATCACCCTTTCACCAAATTTAGTTGCATGACTCAAGATTAACAGTGACTTGGGACAATGCGTTGATACTTCCATTGCTAGACCTATTTAGAACTAAGTAAACCCGGCTTTAACTCTTTCATTGATAGACTTGGTGACATCAATAACTGATAGTAAGAAAAGATCTGCTAATTAAATAACTAAAACATAGTCGATAGCAGTTGATCCAAAAGCCCACGAAAAGACGTTGCTTCTTTTCCATTAAAATATATATTCATACATTGCCCGTTTACTTGGGTCTGCAAGGGTTACAAGTTAAATCCATAGTTGAAAGGAAATGGAAGTCTCTGAAAACCATCTTTGTTGGAAAAGCAACTATCATAATCTAAGCAAATCCAATAAAAGAAGTCATAATCTACAGGAGCTTGACAAGCGGTGAACAAGAATTGAAGGGAGTAGCATAGAGCAACTATACTGGGACCAGCACGCATGTGTTCCATTAAAATTCAAATTGCGGACAAAGGTGTCTAGAAACATTACACAGATGAGCCCCTAAAGGCTCCTGATTGAGGTTGTTGCAATAACCTCTATATTCGTGGTATCAGTCTGCCGTCCAGCTCTGCTCCACAATTTCTCTAACTCTCCGGTTGTACTCCCGCTTATTCTCACTGAACAACCGAGCAGCTTCCGAGTTTGCAGGAGAATTAGGGTTTGGATCACACAGCAATGACTGCAAGAATAAGAGAAAGTTATAATCATTTATGCAAACAGTAAGTCTGAAGTTCTCTTCTGAATACGGTGCTCGTCTGCATGAAAGTCTCAGGTGGTAAAGAGTAACTACAACCGTATCTCCTAACTCACCTTTTTAGGAACATCATTTTCACCTCCCTGCCCTACTTGACAAATTATTACTTTATACAAGCAAGAGGGGGGAAAAGGGTTGGAGTAAGCCCAATACATGTAAAACCAGTACCCTTCTATTATAACATCACATTCTCGCACACACACTGCAGTAACCATACATAATCCAGCCAATAAACCACCAATCCCAACCCCCAACCCCCATCCCCCACCCATTTATTTTTATTTTTTTACAGAATATCTCTCTTTATTTTCACAGAGAAGGATAATCTAGGAAATAGCAGTATGCTAGGAGATAGAGTTATGATACTGATAATAAATAAGATGAGTTTCTAAACAGTGCATTCATCAGGAGGTGCTAGTTAGGAGTTATTGCTCAAAGATATCTCCCTCATAATAACAAGTCCATGTATGTTGGTTCGTCTATGATGTAGAGATTATAGGAAATCCAAATATATGAATTCAAACTACAGTAACACTATCAAGAAATTACACACACACACAGAAAAAAAAGCAGAAGTACAAATATAAAACACTCCTTTTACCACAAGGTAGTCCTATTTTCGGTACTCAGGTCAACCCAAAATGGCACACAATTTTCTTGGAGAAGATTTGAATGGTATATAATTCACAAGCTTAAGACTCAATTCTTCCATTCCAACCAACTTTTTCTACATTCCATGCTAAAAGACCTATAACTTATCATCCTAAATGTTCTAACAAGGAAAGAAAATGATTTCCCCTTCACCTCTTCTTTTTTAATCCCCCTCTATAATCCTTTTTTTAAACTTCCTTTACCTAGACACCATGCAAAGAATTACTAAGCTAGGGCTGTAAAATCAGGATGGGATGTGCCCATTTCACACCGCAAAGTAAAAACATGTGTTTGATCACCTTACACACCGGACAACCACCAATTCAAAATTTAATGTCAATGCTTCTAAGATGAGTCATCCAAGCTCCAAATGTCCATATCCTTTGAGCCACGCCAGAATATAAGCTTCTTAAACTCATGTGAATATTGTTTAATAGGCGTAACTTACACTTCCTAAAACACCTATATAAAAGGCCTAGCACTTTACTTTGATGTGCTTGTCATGAAACATTCCTGCAGTCCTAAAACTTTTCCTTCTAAAGACCGTAGTAGTACCTCCCATCCATTTAGTTCTCTCCAAAGAAGATCTTATTGCAAATTATTAGCAAATTCCTGCTTGCAGGTCAACAATCAACCTAAGGTGCCAACATGGCAACATAGACAATCAACAAATTCCATACAAAAGTTGCATCTCTGTATGTAAAAATTTAAGGCCAGAAGCTGAATTACACCATGAATAAAATGTGGCAGTAAGGTAGGATAAATATAGGATGATCCAAATGGTTGCTCAACTTAGCAATGAATTGTTTGTGAGTATCATATATACGTGTCCCTCACTGCCAGATACGAGTATAGTATTCATCACTGTGATGCATGCACAAAGCACTCCCCAAATCAAGATGCTATGGGCAACTGAATAGATTTATCAGATTGCAAATAAACTAAGTACTGATCAAAGAATAAGCATGAAATCGAAGTTCCCGCATTTGATGCTCAGTTGCATTAATGCGGTACACTTACTTTCCCCTTCCATATTTCCTCCATCCTCCACATTACCATCTGTAGTAGTAGGTCTTTTGTTCAACACAATCACACCATATTTACATGTATTGTCCCAGTTTATCTGTGAAGGATTAAACTTCACAATTTCAACATCTATCTAGTCAGTTGAGTTATTATTCAATTTTCACCAATCTTTCCCTTTTCTTCATCAAAGGAAGGCTGGCAATTCCTAAACTTGGACTCGTTAGGATATGGGTTTATCCTGTTTCCTAATATTACTCTGCAAATGTTGAGGTCCTGATGTATTGGGCTTAATTGATTCCATGTAAACGTAAATCCTGAATTTATTTCTAGCTATCACGGCTTCTATTTGTTACTACCTTGTGGCACTTTCAAGTTGCCTTGAATAAGTACTTGATAAAAGATGATACATTCTTGCCAAATGAACATTGGTATACTCAATAGCTCATTGATACTGGAGGAAGTAAAAAGGATTCAAAATGTCCAACTACCATTGAACAAATCAAGGAATTGAATCTGGGAAGCAAATTCCATGACAAGAACTCCTACTTCGCTCCTCAATCAGAACACCCAAGAGTAAATGCATGTCTAGGAACTAAACAAATAGACTTTCCCTCAAAACACACAGTAACAATTTTCTGAAGAAGAAAATAGAAAAGCTTAAGAAGGCATTTGGATAATATTTGGTTGAAGTAGTTACGTTTGGACATAAATTAAAGTTCATTATTTCACTTGAAAAGCTCCTCAAACGACTTTTTGAACTTCAAATTTCCTATTTCAAGCTGAAGTTGAAATAAAGGCCCAAATTATGAAACAAATATTGATTTGTACATAATATTTTAAGTTGAAGATGGACGTCCAAACAGGGCTCTTTAGCCCCATTTTTTATTAGTAATTATAATCAGACAGCTTCTCTCAAGGAATTTATCCAAATAATAATAATGTTTATACTCGTGGGGCGAATTGAAATATTGTTCATCGTTAGGACTAATTTACCCTCAAATAAAATGAATCACCAAAGAGAATAGATACGAAGGATCAGTTAGGTCAACTTTGTTGTGTTGACCAACGAAAGTATTTTAAAAAGTTTCCTCTCCTTGAGAACAGTCCTCTGAGAGGATTGTCATAATTCAAACAGAAGTATTTGAGACCATCCTCTAGATAAAAGGCCTGATATTAGGCTTTGGCTAAAGGTCCTTTGTTTTTACAGCATTACAATAATCCTACTTCCAGTGTCCAGATTGTCACAGAGAACCCTTTCTAGAGTACTAATTTTATGGAGAAATGCTTGACAACCGAATAATCATAACCCCTCCGCAAACAATGAAATATTTGGAATCACATTTTCATGATTCTTCTCTACTTTCTCATTAGAATTAATGAATTCACAGGGAAATATCCAAGCATGAAATGCAAAAGTAGCATACAAATGAGTAATCCAGCTATCATAAGGAAAAGCCACCCTTACTAGAATTCATAACTGTAGCTACTGCTTACAACCCTACTTATCACAATTTAACAACTGTTATAACTTATAAGGATCTTTTCACTGCATCTATAAGAGTAAAATTCAAGGAAACCAACAATAAACTGATCTTTTTTTCTAAAATGCTCTTTATTGGGGACTCTGAAATTCATTCTTAGCTTCATACCTGAATGGATGTAAGTATAGCTGCAACATCATATATTGGACTCCACTGGTTTTGCAGGATATCCAAACATATACTTCCATCTGCATAAACTGAAAAATGGAAAAGCAAATTCCAGATTAGAATTCTTCCTTCTATTCTCTAGTGAATGGAAATCAAAACTACACCTCCAACTTACTATTTGGATGAAACATGCGAGAAACAAATCGCACTGTTGGTGGCTTATTTGGATAATCCTCACTAAATTGAAGCGTCAATTTAAACGTACCTGCGATTCTCAAATGGTATTGTGACAGACCAAAGAAGTAAATACATGTCAGGAAATAAGATTTCAACACATAATTCACTCAGGAACAGGTGCAGAGTGTATGTTTTTTTCTTCCTCCGTGGAGCAAATAGCAAATGTGCCAAAAGCAACAGCACAAAATTGAATTGCTTCAAATGCATAACACATTTCTTGGACAGTCCAGACAAAAATGTAACCACACGGTAAGTCCACTAGAGGATATTTTTGGTTCAACCAATAGAAAAACAAGATTAGGCAAGACAAGATAGACATTTCTGAAAGCTAAGCAGATAGAGCAGACACATAAATCACCAAAAAATCATAAGAGTTTGACAAAATGCAAAGAACCTATCACAGAATAGTATAGAAGATTACTGTGCCCTTCTTCAGTGACTAACTTGCTTTTGCATTAAACAATAGAATGATGACAGATAATTAGGTGGGAAATCATAATGGCATGACCAGGAAAGTTCAGATTGGGAGATCAAAGAAAGAAATCCTGGCCATCAGAGCACTTGAGAATATGATCATAAATAACCTTGTGCAAGAGGTACATCCTCTGCTGAATGATTAAGCAAAACTTACAACTGCACTTTTTTCTTCTCGTCCTCTTTTCCTTTAAATTCCTATTTTTAGTATCGGGAGTGGAGTGGACAGAGGGGGCATGAGATATAAACGACAAATCAAATGACAGGAAAAACAGGCTTAGAAAATTGAAACATCATACTCTGCTTAGACAGACACACATAAAACTAGACCAGACCATTAGCAAACTGACATCATATGCCAAACTACTGCACTCTGACATGATTTAAGGCCAGTGTTTAAATGCAAGGAATAACTCACCTCCATCCCAAGGAGTATCATCAGGACTGCATTTCACACCCATAAAAACAATTAAACAAATAAAACAGAAATTAGTTTAGTTATATATAGAAAAACATGCCCAATAGATGTACCAACAGACGAGTATAACTAAATTCAAAGCACATATTTCATGAACTTCAATTACAAGACTCACCCAAATATAACGGCGTTCCAAAGCATAATGTTATTGTCTTGAGGAGCACCACTAATACCAGCAGGAGGGTCCTGTTGTAACCTTTTGAAATCCCTCATCAGTCTCTTCCTAGCAGGAGTTGACATTTTAACTACCTGCACATTACCATAACAGGATTAACAGAACATCCAAGCAGTTAATAGGAGGCATCACTTTTTCTTTTATTGATAATTGCAGACGTGCCTCACTTAAAATATCTGGTCTTGTTTCCACCTTTCCAGTCATTCTCGATACTATTTTCTTTTGATTTTCCATTATTTAAATCGTCTGTTTCCGTCACTTATAGTTATTTATCATTCAATGAATGAAGTAAAACACCAAGCAAAAGAACAACATTAATGAGAATTCCCTGCCTGCTTAATTAAATCGATCCTATATTAGTCAGCTCAATTTGCCAAGATTGAGCTCAAAATCCAGCAAACTACGTTACAAAAGCTGAAATCACGTGCTCGAGATTTCAGCTCTTAGCTATTATGATAAAATTCACTAAGAAAGTAAAAGCTTTTCTCTGATTATCCCCCCAAAAAAAATCTCCCAAAAAGTAACAAATACTAATTCTTCAGCTAAATTCATCGTTATCATGCGATGCAACTTGTCATGATGAATATGAAAATGAAATTCAAAAGTTTTTTCTCGAGAAACCATAGGCCTTTTCCTCGAATTCATAAGATCCACTGATAATTTCACAAAAACACATAAAATACGAAGAAATTCAATTCATAGAGTTACCTAACAGGGAACAGACAAGGCGTCGTGAGCTAGGGTTTTGGTTCAGCGAATCGAAGAGAGCAGAGAAAAGAATGAAGTAATACTAGTTGAATTATTGATGGAGGAAAGCAAACAAAACAAAAGGGGGGAATTGGTCCCTACTGGGGAATCACAATTTCGCACTTCTTTGCATTTGCATTTGCATTTGCTTTACACCACCCACCCTACCCCGCTCCCCAACGCAACTTGCATTACGCATCTTATTATTATTGGTCATGGAAAATTCCAGAAGGCATCTTCTTTCACGTCATTAACAATTGACAATACTACTACTTGCCAATATACAAACAGATTGAGAAAGTATTTATTTGCCAAAGAGGTCCCTAATGGATTCCGAAATGTACACTTTAGGTACTTTAGGCATACAAGGAGATAGCATATGATTAGAAAGGAAGATATTCCACACAATGTGAGAGTGATCTTTGTGATGTATAAGATGATAGAGGTGAAGTTGAGATAATTCAAGCATGTGAAGAGGAGATGTCTTAATGAGGAGGCATGATTTACTATGGTGGATCTGAGGGAGATCAGGTAGAGGTAGACCAAATAAGTATTTTGGAAGAGATAATTAGAAAGGAAATGACACATCTGCAACTTACCGAGGACATGAACCAAAATAGAAGGATATGGAGGTTGAGCATTAAGGTAGAAGGTTAGTACGTAGGCAGTCGAGGGTTGTTTAGTTTCCCTTATCACTATTATTATTATTATTATTACTCTTCTATTATCTTATTCTTTAATTTTATTATTACCTGTTGTTTTCCTGGCTACGATTATATATCGTATTATTTGTTGTTGCTATTATTATATTCGACATGGATACTTTATTACCGTATTTTCTTTTCGTATTGATTTTAATATGTTTTACTTGAGTCGAAGGTCCATTAAAAATAACATCTTTACCTTTACAAAATACGAATAAGACTGCATGTATACCACTCTCCTCAAACCTCACTTGTTACACTGGATATATTATTGTTGCAACAAGTTAATAACTACAAATGTAGTACTGTACGTTGCAGGTGCAAATTTGATAATTTCATTATGTTAAATTGTGGAATTGAATACGATTAAATTGCAAATCACATTATAAGTTATACTTAAATCTTGATCATTTTAAGGAGGTGATATTATTCAGGTCTAGCTAATACTTTTTTTTTTTTCAAACAAACACCATAATTATATATGTTTCGACTCTCTTTTTTCAATATTTCAATAGAGGAATATATTCCCATTTTTCTTTCGAAGACAGAGACTTTTCGTTGACATAGGAAAATGATATAGGGACTTCCATATAATGACAAATGAAACCAAAACGACATCAAGACAGAATGTCAAACTAACAGAACTAATTTTAACTAACAATTAGAAAAAACAGTTTTAATTTAATAAATAAATGATTGCCTTTGGTAATGAACTAGAGATGAAGCCATTTATATGTGAAGGCTAGCCAATATGAAAGATACAAGTATATCCTCTACGTCATAAATGACTTTGCATGACAATAATGCACATTAGTTTTTACTAATTGTTTACATTTTATCCCTAATTAACCAATTATTATATATAACCTTGACCTAACTTGTATCTACAAAAATGAAAACAAGAAATTAGAAAATGCTTGCTACAAAAGCTAATCAGGGCAAAACATCGAGATTGACGTCAACTCTCACCCTCAGAGTCAAAGCTTTGATTGACGTAATTCTCTTTTGAACACACCTTTCACCGTTTCAAAACATTTGCTTGTAAATGATGATATGATGTGAGATTAAATGAAAAGAAATAGAGATTCATATAGTCGATCTCAACTTGTTTGAATTGAGGCGTGATTATTATTGTTGCTATTTTAAAACTTCTGTTTGTGTGAATTAGAAATTATACTAAAAATACTATAAGCTGCAATTATTCCAATATTAATATGATGAAGAAATATAACTTAAAATGTTGATCAAGTCCATATTTTGACTTTCGAGAAGCGGGATGTGACAAGTAAAAGTGAACGAAAAAATAATTGAATAGGTACGCTATGGTCAATCAATCTACCAATCAGGGGACCTTAAATTCTTACCATGTAAATGCTAATTAAATACATTAGTAAGTTCAGCAAAACGAAGTGTCAATTAATTTAATGAAAACTTGTGGTACTAATTAAAATATCTACACGTTGGACTTCATATCTCCAAATCTTTAAAAAAAATAAAAATACAACCTGATTAATAATGCTGCTACCAGTTTCTTACTTGTACAAGCAAAAAATCTAACTAATGAAAGTAAAATGAATCATAGTGTGTAGTCTTTGTGATCACCAGGGAAGGTGGATTTACTCTTGGAGGCTGCAAATTGCAAAGAGCTGGCTGATTCCCTCATAAACATTAACTTTTCAGGCTGTGTATTATTTGAAGAGCATTTAATTGGATTTGTAGTGGTTGATGGGAAGCTGCAAAGCACTGGAAATGGCTCAGTAACCTTCAAATTCTGCGCAGATTTTTCTTCAATATGATGATTTCCGCCGCGTGAGCCAATTATAGATGTAAGAGCAACAGCCAATGCAGATTGAAACTTCGGATCCGATGTTATTGCTTTTGTTGCAGCTGTAATTGTGTCTTGTCGTAATAAAGTTTGTGTACTAGGCGTCGCGCTAATAATGCTTTGTTGATAAGATTGGGAATGAATTTCTTGGTTATTGACTCCGTTACTCCAGGACATTGGAAGAAGAGGATTAGATTCAAAGGAACTGAAGTTGAGAATATTCGTGGTAGAATTATTATATCGCGGGGGATAATTACTGTTCATTCTGTGATTGTGGATATTGGAAAATGAGGATGTAGACGAGGTTGATGTTAAATCAAGAGTGATTGTAGGGTGTTGAGAGTGCGATAATGAAGACGAAATGGATGCATTTGGAAGGTAAAATGGCTTTGGTTTTGAGTTATCGGAGAGATAGTAGTTGAGCGCGTTGGATGTGGCAGAGGTTGTGGTACTTGTGGGGTCCGATCCGGAGCTGGATGAACCGGACAATAGCATGGAAGCGGCTGCTGAAGTGGTGAAAGCCATTGATGTGGCTGAAAGAGGAAGTGGATGGTTATGTGTTCCTTCGTATGTGGTGATCAAGATTGACATGTCCTGAATGCATCTTTGAACCTGAAAAACAAGATTTTCTAAGTTGAGACGCATCCTAATTATTCACAAATTCTTTCAAAAAATGACTTTCATCATATCAAACACAAACGATTATATTACCTGTTTTCTTACGGGGCAGGATGGTGCTACCGTGCAACGGTAGTAAGCTCTCGGACATGGGTTCCCTTTTGCAATTTTTTGTCCATATTTTCTCCATTGGCATCCATCGTTCATCTGATAAGAAAGTGGGAAAAAATAAAGTTCATTACTAACACAAAATTCATGCATGGACTGTATTCTTCACTTAATTTAACTCGTACATATCATTAACTTCATGAAATGAACTTCTCATAGATCCTTATTGGTGTTTTTTTTTTGTGACTGACTAAAAAGAAGAAAACGTCACATATTCTTACCGTTGGGGTATCACATCTAACTCTGACAGAAACCTTTGCTCTTTTAGTAGGGTTTTGTTGGGCCACATCATCCTCTTCATTCCTGATCGTCTTAAGAACTTTGTGTGGTGGCCATGTTTCAGCTCCTTTTTCGTCCTTAACTTCACCTAAGCTATTTTCTGGACTGAGATTTGAAGGTGAAGATTTCGTAGGCGTATTCGCAGACGATTGAAACTTGCAATCCAATCCTAGGGTTAGGTTATCATCTTCTTCCACTGCATTTTCTTTCTTCTGTATTAATTTGGATAACTCTTTTTTTGTGTCGCTTGAAGTCCTTCCTAAGCTAAGGGACACAAGTTCAGCTTCGTCATGTTTAACATTGTTAGATTTTTCAGCATCTCTTTGAGTAATTTCGTGGAATTGCATCTGAAGGTTCCGATAATCCTTCATAATTCGATCTAAATGCTTCTTCAGCCTGTGATTTTCTTCCTTTACCTCTTCCATATCGGCTTTGGTTGATTCCAGCTGATCATCCTACAAAATCAGACAAAAACCAAAAATATAATAAAAAAAAATCAGATGAATTAATTATTTTTGATACGCGAAATGAGAAATTTGATTAAAAGATGATGAGTTAACTGGCACAATCATAGCAAATAAAAAAAAAATAACACAAGAGTTTACTTTCTTGTACTCTCTCCGTTCATTTTTACTTGTCACTTTTTGAATTGACACACCCATTAAGAAAATAATTATTAACATGACAATTTTACCATAGTACCCCTATTAATGGATAGTTACTATTGTATCTTGAAATTAGCTTGGAGAATAGACAATTAATGCTAAGGGTAAAATAGAAAAAATAAAGTTGTCCTTCCTTGATATGTCAAAAATGACAAGTAAAAGTGGAAATTCAATTAAGAAATAAGTGACAAGTAATTCTGAACGGATGGAGTATTATTTTTTCTTTTGTAGTTGCTTGGTTATATGATTGTGTGCTAGTTAATTAACATATATGATCTTTTGCGAAATGAACAATTAGGGTAAACATGTTTTTTTTTTGTGATCATTAGTCTTACCCAAGAGAAGAAACCATAGTGATCGATAAAATACTCACGTGGTATATTAACAAGGAAAAAACTATATAGTAGTATAAAATTACCAAAATAGGTTATCCAAAAGTCAAAAGAGGTCGGTTCTGACCATGAGTAAAGGATGACTATGCCCTAGCTACTTCAATTGCTGCGGTCAAAGGTTTTGAAATTGAAGACTGAAAATTAATGTTTGACTACTCTGCCGCGGTTACTATGACTTTAATGTTCCTGCCTAAACATTTTTGGTTGACTTATTGTGCATGTGATCTCTGGAGCTTCCAATTACCTTTGATTTCACATTTTCATCAACTCGATCCCCATATTCTTTCGTTTCTACGTTCTGATCATGCCTATAACATGCCTTGATGCGGCTATAATTCATACAGAAGTTGATCTAAAATTTGATATTTATGAATTTCTACATTGATCTCAAGTTAATACATAATAATAATTAAATTCACAATCAAGTATTCATATATATATTTAGTGAATTTCTTAATATATATGAGCAAACGTTACTGGAATTCCACTCTAGATCTTCCTCTGCTTCCATATTATAGAAGATTTCTATGTAATCATACATTTTAAAGAGATCTTGCTGGGTATATAACTTAACAATTAATTAGTTTATGTGTGTATACTCCTTTAATTTCCCTTCTCCAAGTTATTTATAACTACTCCCTCTGTACGTTCCAATTGGTTTGTCTTACATTCTTTTTAGTCAGTTTAAACAAAGAATTCTCTTTCCTTTTTGACAACTTTTTAATTCTAACTTTCCACATGACATATTTAAGATCACAAGATTAAAAAACATTTTGGTAGTACTATTATAAAACATAACAAGTCACACAAATTAAATAGAAACTAAACCATGCATAAATCAAATATATCATGATCAACATATCAAACTGAAGAAAATGGACAAGAGATTGAGGGAGATATATACTTATACATACCTCCTTGTCACTGGCGAGATCCTTTTGCTGAGAGGACTTCGAATCATCGTCCTCATCATGTACTGATTTTCTTTCCTTTCCATCCTGAATTGAAGCATAGTAGATATATATCATCCCGTGAGATCGATCTAATACGATGTAATAGCTGAAGTAGAGCTGCCCCTCAGCTTAATTTATTTTCCATCATGTATATAGTTCATGCATGTTTGGTTTATTCAGATACTATAATTCGACTATTTTCCAATTGGTGTCTAGGTATATATCAAATGATACTGGCCTGTTTGGAGTTGTTTTCTATTCTCATGCAAAATATAGATTTAAATTCTATAGATCGATGTCCCTGAAGTTTTATCTTTTCTCTCTGTCGAGCTAATTAGATTTAATAGTTTCAACATAATTTCAGAACCATGCAGACATTTTCAGATCCGGACTTCATTATCTTAGTTATTTTCTGTTAACAAGTACTTCAGCTGGATGAATATATTCATTGTTTCGTTACATCATTGAAATCAATAAAATCCAAATCACAAATATCAGTAAAATATTTGGAGGATTGAAATTAAATAATTAATTACCTTAAGATCATTAATATCTTCATCTCCATGAATATTTGATTTTCTGAAAGCAGCCTCCATGTGTATAGACCTTAATTATCTTCCTCTTTATCTCTTCTATATTTTCTGTGAATTCTATACCTTTAGTTATATCTGAAAAGCATTTTATGGTGTCTCTTTTATAAGGATGAGCCAGCAGTATTTGACTTGTCCAAAATAATTAAATTCAAATTCATTGGCTTACCGGCACCACATACAAACAAAAAAAAAAAAATGTCAATGGCCCAGTTGCACACAACTTAGGAATATACTCATATTTAATTAGGTTTTCTATTTCTAATTTGAAAAATGTTAGAATTAAGAAATCTTCAACGTTTAAGTCTTTTGTTCAATATGTCAGAAAGAGGGTATTACTCCGTAAGGGTCGGGTCTCCGATCCATACCGTGTCTGTGCTAGCTAGTTGCAACTTGCAATAGCTAATAATAATAATAATCCTTTCCGTTTCAATTTATTTGGTCTACTTTCAATTTTAGTTTGTTTCAAAAAGAATATGCAGGCGTTTGGCCATAAATATTATTCACAATATTCCGGAATACGTTTACACTTTATTCCAGAATACTTATTTGGCCATGAAAATCAAAAACATATTCCGAAATATGTTTTCACAATTTTTGGTTTTTTGAAAAACACTTCTTGAGGTGTATTCACTATTTTTGGATTCAATTTTTCTTCCCATTTTATTTTTAAATATTACACCAACTCAATAGTCTAAAATATTTTTGAAAATACTATGGCCAAACACAACTCCAACTCTATTTCCAACTTTAAAGTGAATACCAAATAAAGTGAATACGTTTTTGGTTTTTTATGGCCAGACGGGTCCTATATATTTCCTTTTTTAGCTACTCTATATTCCAACTTTCCACATGACATATTCAAGACCACAAGATTAAAAAATATTTTGGTATATTTTTTCATATATTTAATTTAAGACCAAGATTAAAAAAATATTCTTTACTTTATTAAATATTGTGTAAGTGATCAAAATAGACCAAATAAATTAAAACTGGGAGTAATGTTGTTGAAGGGAATTTCACATGGCCACACTGCTTGCTGGTCAAACAGCAGGTTATATATTAGCTAGCCATTAGGACTTTGTCTTTCACAAGTTAAACACGTAGTAACTTCTATTTGGGTCAATATTCCAGTAATCCATGAGTCCACTTTTGGATCTTTCAACAGGGAACTAATCTAAAACTTATGGCACCGAATCCATAATTAATTGAACCTAGCTAGATTTGGAATCTATTGGAGTTGTTTGCACCGGTTTGAACTAAAACTAACTAGAAACCATTTGTTAGCCTAGCTAGTTGCTTCGATACTTCACGTTTTGCAAGAATGGATTCAAAAGACAACAATGTTTTCTTCGTCGTAGGATGGGTCGGGTTGGGCCATATGGACCAGTAAGTCAATAGTGTCACCTATTTAATTAAATTCCACGTATGTATTACCTCATAATTCCAGTAGTGAGAGGCATTTAATTTGAAAATTAATGTTACGATCAATTGAGGTCCAATAGGGGAAGGAGGGACATTTTAACCTGAAAACTAACATTAAGGGTAATTGAAGTTTAGGTGGAAGGAGGGCAAATTTAAACAATTTTCGATATATTAAGGGTATTTTTAACCCTTTTATGTTAAGAAAATAGGGGTTGAATATATAATTGAATCCATAACATAAAGTGATTTGTATTTCTTTCGATATCGCTTAGTAAAATTTTTGAGTACGCCCCATTGATCAGTAACTATGAGCAATAAAGTTGATCTAAAGTGGATCATATTATTTCTATGATCAAACGTAATCTAGGCACTAGGTATATATCAAGAAAGAAAGTCACACTCTTGTATTTTTTTTATTTTTTTTTTAATTTAATTTTATATATATATATTTGTTTTTACTTTCAAAGAACTTAAAGAGTATTAGGATCAAAGAAATATGATCTATGAAAGCTTTTAGAACCATCATATTTAAGCTCTTGAATTAATAAAGGACGAACATAAAAATATCCTCAAGCTAAGCACTCTTAGATAATATCTATATATTTTCTTTTAGCCATATATAGAAGCAAGATTATGATGTAGCGTGTGTAATTAATTATGTATTCAAGTCTAACTTAAGGTAATTTATTAATTCAGACGTGCAGGTTGACAATCCAGTTACTTTAATACTACAATTCTGTTAGTGCACACCCTAACTAGCTAGGTTGATATATGATCATTTTATTAATACTTCTCAGACATTATAATATGCTAAAACTAGTCAAATTAATCAACTTGTAATTATCCAATATAATGGCAAGAAAGCGTCTTGAGTTTTATATTTGGTCTTAATATACCTTGCATATTGTCCAACTATTTAAAAAAGAAAAGAGGAAAAAGTAAGAGTTAGAGACAAAACAACTTCTATCGTTAAACAACAACAATCTATCACTAAACAGTAAAAAATTATTTACCGATGATCCTATTTAATGAGGAATAAGTGATAGATTATCAAAAAATCACATTAGATACGAGTTATTTGAGGATGGATTAACGACGATTTTCACAGTTAATTTCTATTATTTTTTTTAGTTATATAAAATGTCTACTGAGCTGTGTGAAGAAGGACGCGTACAAGTCTAGCTGCTGCAGCTACCTAACTCTTTATTATCAGTTTTATAACCAATTTATGCCTTTTAAGTATTAAATGTCACGTGAATATGTGCTTCATTTCAACGTCTTTGTCAAATTCAACAGGGATGAGTACCACTTGTTAGGGGCGACAAAATCCGCCCATAAAATTATGACTGCTTAATCCGTTTAGGTTTGGACGAAATAATAGCCCGTTTATTTTATTAATTTAGTTCATTTTGATATGGCAAATTCAGTCCATCTTTAAAATTAGATTGATATACAATTTAAATTGACTCATGAAAATTTTGTCTAAATATTTTTAAGAAGAGAACAAAAATTCAAAAGTCAAGTTTCATCCCAAATTAGTAAATAATTAATTGTTTTGAGAAATCCTTTATTTTTTCAACCTAATCGCTCTTTTGACTTCGGAAAAAACCTTTTTTGTCAATATATTTTTATTTGATATGTTATATATATAGTCATAATAAAATACAAAAAATCATTAGATACTTCAACAAATTATAAGAAAATAAATAAAGAATCTAAAACCTAGAAAGAATTATTATGACCCAATTTTTAACATATTCCAGTATAAATAACTTTCGAACGGGTTATTACTTTTGAGTGAGTTATTAACTTCGTCTATTTTAATCCGCTCAAATTTAACTCAACTCGTTTATTTGACACCCCTGCCTAGCTGATCGATGGAAGATAAAAACATATGGCGTTTTCAGTTTTGACCTTGGCATTGTTTTAATTTTCCAGCTGCTTGAGTGACTTTTCTTGTTTTTAGATTAGAGTATTAGACCATGAAAAAATTATTATAAAGTCAGCATTAACCACCCTCTCTACCATGTCCAATCCTCAAATAGATCTTGATTAGGTTAAGCTCTATTCTATTCACTACTTAAAAAAAATTAGCGACGAATAAATTTTATAGTTTAACAGTAAAATTCATCGTCAATATATAGCGACGAAATATTCTTAAAAAACTCCAGTTAACTATGAATAATTTAACAACAAATTAACGATAATTCTAATTTGTTTTATAGTGTTTTTTTCTACTTCTAAGTATTGCTTTTTTGTTTACAATCTGTAGAGATAAGAAGTAGCGTCACTATACTTTCCTAGATTTTGTGGGTCATATATATAGACTATAATACATGAATTTTGAGTTTTATATATGTTTCCACACCTAATATATCTAGCTAGGTTAGAGGCACATATTGATAAAATATATAGTATATAACTTTACATTGTTTGGATATTTCCTAGGGTGGGTTGTGAGGAGGGGGCGAATGTAGAGGGCACGTTAGGAATTTATCAAAATTTAATAGCTTTGTGTTAAGCTCTCTCAATATATTAAAATATTCATGAAATAAAAATAAATAATATAAATTAAATAAATTGTAATAAAATTCTGAAATCGAACCCTTAAAATACAAATCCTAAATCTAAAAAATAATTTTGAATTTGCCTTTGACTTGGGGGAAAGAAGGAAGAGTTGTTATGCCTAACATCTAAGCAACAATTATGCCTTGACATGGTATTAATTATTTATCATAGGGTCAATGGCCTTTCAATATCTTATTAATGTATTATTGGGATAAAATTTCATTATTAGTCGTTTCATCATGCAGATATTTTATTTATTCAGAAACATGATCCAAGAACTAACAAATTTAAATATTAATACAGTCTAGGACTTGGTTTCCAACCAGTCATATAAGCAATTAAAAATAGGAGCCAAATAATAGAGAAATAAATCAGAGGTAGCCATGTAATAGATTATGAACGAGTTGACCATAAACTAAACAAATTCAATAATTTAATAATCCCTCTGGATCACTTTGCTTGTCATCCTTACTAAAAATAAATGGTTTATAATACTTGTTATTTTGGAAAATCAAGACATAAATATATATAGTTGTTTGTTTCCACTTTTACTCTTAATCATAAATATGGAGAGATATTAATATAATGCAAAAGAAATAAGTATTAAATTTAGAAGAGTAATAAATAAGGATAATTTAATCAAATTACTCTCTGCTTAATAATTTTTTAAAAGACATATAAATAAAAAATATAAAAATTAAAATGACCCAAAAAGAGTAACTATAGGCAGATTCAAAATTTAATATTTTTGGCATTGAGCCTTTAAAGGGTCAATGATCATCAACAAATTCTCAAACTCCAAACTATTTAGTCCTCATGCCAGCTACAAACTAGCCAATCAAGATACAAGCTGATGAGATTTATGTAGTAAAATATTTACAAGTTGGACTTGAGTGGTACCAAGTCAAAATTATAATATATCCTCAAAATATATTTAAATAATAATATATATATAGTTGGATACGACTTTGCTTTGCATTTCAGTTTCACATTCAAATAAAAATTGGCGTGACTCTATATATGTTTAGAACAATTTTTCGTTGCTTAAATCTAAACAGTTGACCACCAAGCCATATTAATGCTTAAGCATACCTTCATTTGTTTACGTAGATTCGTCGCCCATTATATTTGTTTAATCAGACCTTTGTGATTCGTCTTTTTTCTGGACCTCACATGTATATCAAGAACTTAGTGCACCAGACTAATCTTTTAGTCAATAGTCATACTATTAATTATTTTATGGAAAATGTTTCCAAATTAAAGAACTCTCCCGTAGTTATCTCTCCTAATCTTCATCACATTTCTTATGGTTTGAGATATTAAACTTATCTACCTTATTTTGATTTTCTTGTGAACAATTATATTTTAAATGATAGTAAAAAAAAATTAATATTCCAGGAGGGTACTTCTTTAATTTGTGACATTGATTATTTGTGCTAAGTTTTTATAACACAAACAAAACTTTTAAAAAAATATGATGCTATAGTGCAATATCTTGAAATGTTTTAGGTCTTTCTTATATTAAAGCAGCTTTGGAGATAGAAATTACAGGAAGGGGATTTTTTTAAAAAAATATTCTTAGACACAAATGCAATGAAAAAGAAAACTAAAATAAATAAATTAAATTAGCTTTGAAATATTAGCAGTTAACATACCAATCTAAAATTTCAAGAACTTCATACATATGGGTCTGAATTTGGAGTTGTCTACTACTACGACAATTTAATTATCAAATATTTATATCCGCAATTATGCTTCACGCTTTCAACTTTAAACATGTATGCCTGAAGTTTGAACTATCAAGCGAAAGGCTAACAATTTCCGTTATGATATCGATAACTGGATGATCAAAAATTGATTTTCTTTATACGATGGCGAAATATTTAATTTAATAGCGGTCCAAAAAAGGATGGGCCAGTTACACCCAAAGCAAGTCCATTCATTTGTGGGCCTTGTAGTTGGAAGTGATTCAAATCTGGACTTATTAGTGGATTCTCGAGTTATCCATTGGGAAAAGGATGCTGTATGGCTAGTCGGCCAAACTATTTCTACAAAAAATGATCATTTTAAAATAATGTTATTATATGACTATTCGTCTATTTAAATTTCATATTATGGTCATTTTTAATTTGAGAGAAATGGTATAGGGTGTGCATTAAAGTTGTATAATTATTGTATATAATATATATATGTATAAGATTTCTATAGAAACTGTATAGAATGTGTATAGAAACTGTATAATTGTTGAATATAATATGTATCTGTATAAGGTTTTAATAGAAATTATATAGGATGTGTACCAAAACTGTATAACTGTTGTATACAGAATGTGTATAGAAATTGTATCATTATTGTATAGAATATGTATAGCAACTTCAGCGCTAGCGATTTTGGCTAAAAATTAAAATTTTTAATCCCTTGGCTATTTGCTGGAATTTGTTCGGCCGACTGGCCATTTGTGTCCTTATCCCTTATCCATTCTTATTATTGTCTTATATAAGACGGCCCATATAATTTTCTTGAAGCGTGCACGACTCAAATTGGGCCGAAGTGCACAAAAATGCAATTTCGAGATCACCATTTAAGGGGACAACTACACAAATGTCCCTAAAAGAAAGTGGCTTTGCATTTTTGCCCTCCATAAGAAATGTCTTACAAAAATAGTCTTCCTTGTTTATATATATAGAACAATTACCTTTTTGCCCCTCTATATCTCAAATATTTTTAAACAACTCTCAATGCTCATTTGTCTCTCAACTTTTATATTTATTTCTTTTTCTCTTTTTTTTTCTTCTTTCTTCTTTTTTCTCAATCTTTATATTTTTTCTTTTCTCCTCTCAATTCTATTTTTTTCTCCTTTTTTATTTTTTATTTTTTTATTTATTTTTTTTCTCAATCTTTATTTTTTCGTTTATTTTTTGTTTTGTCTTTTTTTTTCTTCGTTTTTTCCTTTTTTTCTAAAATTTTTTTCTTTGATTTTTAATTTTTCTTTTCTCTTTTTTTTAAATCATTTTTGTCGACCTTTATTTTTTTTATGAGATGTTCTATAACTCTTGCTTTAGAGGCATGACTTAGCTCAAGGACTTCCAAACAACAAATTACGCCCCATGAGCAAGACTTGACACTAGTACATTGTGTCTTGAGTTATGAGATGTTTTATAACACTTGCCTCAGAGGCAAGACTTAGCCCAACGACCTCTCAAAAAATACAAGTTATGCTCCATGGGCAAGAGTTCACACTACTTCATTGTGTCTTAATTTATGAGATATTTTATAACTCTTGCCTTAGAGGCAAGACTTAGCTCAAGGATTTTCAAACAACAAGTTATGCCCCACGAGCAAGATTTGACACTACCTCATTGTGTCTTGATTTATGAGACATTCTATAACTCTTGCCTTAGAGACAAGACTTAGCCCAAGGACTTTCAAACAACAAGTTACGCCCCATGGGCAAGAGTTGACACTACCACATTGTGCTTGATTTATGAGATGCTCTATACCGCTTGCCTAAGAGGCAAGACTTAGTCCAAGGACTTTCAAATAACAAGTTACTCCCCATGGGCTAGAGTTGACACTACCACATTGTGTCTTTATTTATGCGATGCTCTATAACTCTTGCCTTAGAGGCAAGACTTAGCTCAAAGACTTTCAAACAAGAAGTTACGCCTCATTGACAAGAGTTGACACTAGCACATTGTGTCTTGATCATGAGATGCTCTATAACGTTTGCTTTAGCGGCAAGACTTATCCCAAGGGCCTCCCAAAAAATAAGTTATGCCCCATGGGCAAGAATTACACTACTTTATTGTGTCTTAATTTATGAGATGCTCTATAACTCTTGCCTTAGAGGCAAGACTTAGCTCAAGAATTTCCAAACAACAAGTTATGCCCCACGAGCAAGATTTGGCACTACCTCATTGTGTCTTGATTTATGAGATGTTCTATAACATTTGCCTTAGAGGCAAGACTTGTTCCAAAGGACTTCCAAACAACAAAGCACGCCCTTAAGTTTACTTCGATTTCAAAGAAAGAAGATCCTTTTTGCGGATTATCCAACTTTTTGTTCATTAGCAAAAAATAATAAAAGTTAAGAAAAAAGAGAAAAGGAAAAAATAAAAATTTAAAAAAAAAAGAAAAAAGAGGAAAACTTTAAGAGTTGAGAAAAAAAAGAATAAAAAAAAAGTTGAGAGAAAAATAAAATAAATAAAAAATAAAAATAAAGGTTGAGAAAAAAGAAAACGAGAATTAAAAAAATTGAGAAAAAAAAAGAAGAAAAAATTAAAAAGATAAAGGAAAAAGGAAAAATGAAAATTAAAACTTGAGAGACAAATGAACATGGAGAGTTGTGGTGTAGAGGGGCAAAAATGTATTTGTTCTATACATAAAAAGGAAGGAAGGGTATTTTTTAAAGACTTTTCTTATGAGGGGCAAAAATTGAACACCACTCACTTTTGGGGACACTTCAGGTAATTTTCTGCCATTTAAGTCATATTCATAGTGCGTAAAAAATTTGTAAGTCCAACCACTACGGAACAACATAAAACATGAAGTTTTATACCGATGAACTTTATACACATATAGCTGAAATTTTACCAAAGGTACATATCCCAGAATTAAACGGACCAATTGGAGTGCAAGATATTTTAGCTATTTAATTAGAAGATTTATATGTAGGGCAAAGTTACGTATTTGATAGGTCGATCAAAATAATTACATTCACTAGCGAAATGTATAAATATAAAAAAATACACTCTTTTGTATCAATAATGTATATTTTATGTATATCATACACTAATATACAAAAATATATATACATTTGCTAGTTATTATTTTGATGGACGGTTATACAATGGGCGTTCTTTACTTTATATTTTAATTCTAGGACCGTCATATGTTCCTCCTAACACAACAAACTGCTTGTTTCGTTCTTCAAGTAGCCATGCATATGATCTCGTGTCATCTTCCTTCACCTCCATTTCTTTAACATCTGCATTTAGTTCCATTTACAAATTTATATAACACTATATCTATATATACTCCGTAACAATAAAATATATAGAAGTACGTAGTAGTATTTTTATACCGGAAAATTTAATGTGATCGTAAGTGTACTGTTGATAGTATGTACAATGACGGCCTTCGGCTTCGGAGTAAGGTGGTCCTAAAACATCGAGTAGGATACAAGGTGTTATAGCTTTGAAGTAATGCATATTTCCTCCTGATTCTGGAAATAGCACTGAAGCATTGCAAGGTGCAGTGAAGTCTGCATCAACATGTACTTTTGCCAGCCTCATCCCAGATTCCTGTTGCCCGCCATCTGTAAGGAAATTAAAATATATTTTTAAAATTTATGGTTTTAAACGTGTCATAAAATGTGTGGTGTGGATATATATATTGCATTTTTTGGGATATATAAGCTTCGTATTATGGAAATATGAAAACGTGTCTTTCTTTTTAAATTGAACTAATAAAGAAACAGCGACAAACAAAATGGAACAGACGGAGTCTATACATAGTACAACTAGCTATAATTAGTAAAATTTAGTAACCTAGATGGTAATATTAAAGCAAGTAACTACTTTTATACATAATTAACTTTATAGTGCTAATAGTGTAAACATTATTTATACTTATGAGTGTGCATAAGTTAAATCGATGCATGCTCACTAACTAGTGTCAATTATATATGCACTAATATACTCCCGGGCCTATTTTAATTTGTTTGTCTTGTTTTGATTTATCATGAAGTTCAGGAAAGTAAATAAGACTTTTGAATTTTGTGGTCTCAACTAAAGATATGTTGAGTGTACCAAAATGTTATTTAACCTTATGGTCTTAAACATGTCAAGTGAAAAGTTAAAATTAAAGACTTGTCAAAAAAGGAAAGAGACATTCTTTTTGATCAGACTAAAAAGGAAATTAGGACAAACAAATTGAAACAAAGAGAGTAGTACTTGATTATCATGCATGTTACATTTAAATAGATGCATAAATGTACAAATTTAAAAGGATTTTCTTACAATGGTTAAACTGGTCGTGATTCTGCACCCAATCATATGACGTGGCATGCATGGTTCCTGCTAGAAGCTTACTGAAAACAGTCATGCCTGGATGATTATGAAGAGGAATTACTCCAGAAGGTGGCAAACAGAAGATCCCTATCTACAGTAATTGGAAAAAAAAGAGTTAAAACTAATTAAATTTCCACAACACCAACAATAATTTTTCATTAAATTTAAAATATAGTAGTAGTACCGAAAATTTGTTGCATTCATGGAGCTTAATGTAGGTGACAAGAGGAGCTTCCACTGTTCCAGGAGGACTCGTACTCGAAAATTCCAAGCTTGGTGCTGTAAACTTGATATCTTTTGGTTCCAGACTATCTGCCGTACGTACATTATATAGTACTAAAAAGTTATATAAAGGAAATTCGGAATGATGGTAGTAGAGTAGTCGATCTAATCTCGTGTGTGGGCGGATATATAGAAATGCCTATAGATGAGTTAGACGAAGGTAGCTTGCATGCAGGCCACTCCTTATGATTATCTGTTGTATCATACGCGTCTTGCATTATGTCGTACCTCCTCTTTCACTAATGGCTTCTGAATTAATTCCATATAGTTGTAAATAAAATCATCCACTTAACAAAGTATGATCACATCTCGAAAACAAACAAAAGACCAAGAAGGAAAGAGAAGGAAAATTATATGGAGAGGTAATTAAATTATCATCAGAGTTTAAAATTTGAACATGCATTCTGAGTGTTGAGAGATTAAAATTGTATATAAAGTTAGTACTAGAATATTTAACTCTATAAAGTTCAATATCGAAATAACAAGACCTATCCGCCATAATATATTTAAAAATATTAATATGTCATGAGTAAGCAAAGTAGAGATATATACATATACCGAACACAATCTGGCGTTAATTAGTACTCCTTTATTTTAATTTGTTTGTCCTACTTTCTCTTTTAGTTCGTTTCAAATGAACGCTTATTTCTCTTGATAACAACTCTTTAATTTCAACTTTTTACATGTTATTTAAAACCACAAAATTAAAGAATATCTTAGTATATTTGATAATCTTTTCATTTACGATCATAAAATTCAAAAAAATCAAATTGTTCTTAAATTTCGTGTCAAAAATAAATTGAAATTGATGGAGTAAAAAGTTTATTAGGCGTATGTAACGAGCTTTACTAGCTCATTAATTAATTGAGCCACGTAGTGAGATGTGATAATTCTGAAAGAGAGTACGTGGTCAACAAATAGAGGAAATTAATGGCTCCTAATTAAATTTCATACACTTGTAAATAAATCATTCACTTGATAAAGTGGTCGCATCGATATCCACTCCCTGCCCCAAATAAAACAAATTAAGAAAAAAACAAGAGAAGGAAAAGAAAAGAGTAAACAATATATATGGATTCAAAACTTAAACTTGAGATCTGAATATGAAATTATGGAAATGTATATTTAACTTTATTCATACTTAAATTTTTGGATATAAATATACATATAGAGTTTGAACTCGAAATCCTAAGATGACGTTTTCAAATTATACTTCTTACGTGTTCATATTTTGAATCCTCTTAGAGAAAATTCTGACTACGATCACGAGTGAGCAAAATTAGGCATAGATACATACCTAATAACGAGGTTAGTCGTTGGATATCAGCAGGAGGAGGAATATAGCCAGCCTCACCATTTGGAAACACTTGTTTGCAAGTATCATACAATTTTTGAACCATATTATTATTCCTTGATCTCTTTCTCATCATGATCTTCCTCTTTTGATCACTTTCCTTCTTATTCTTCCTCTTCTTTGATATATGAGAATAATAATTATGTCCTGATAGACTTATTTTACTCAGCAAAATCCTCCCAATATTCATGTAAGAAATTAACTAGCACACAGAGAGAACTCAACAAATTAAATTTGAGAACTAGCAAGTGTTGCAATTTTCTGCAAATATATATTGATGGACATCTATATATATTGGGGGACTGGTGAAGATAGGTACGTAGCAGCCAGGTGGTGGGGTCTTGTTTGATTGCTGTAAAATGCGCAGGATTTTATAATGGAATTATTTATTACTCCTTCCGTTATAATTTATGTTACAGTATTTAATTTGATCATGCGAATTGCCACATAAAATACGCGTGTTTATTTATTCAACTTTATATAAGTTTAAGTGTCTATTTATGCACACTAAAATTAGAGGGCATAAATATTAACCGAAGCAAAATTAAAAGACACGTAAATAATAATTTTTTTAAAACAAATTAAAAATAATAGTATCACATAAATTGAGATCAGAGTGAATGATTTGTTTTTTACGTTATAACTTAGTTTGTGGAAGTCAAAGGTTACTAAAACCAGGGGCCATGCAAAACCATTACTATGTGCTACCAGAATTAAGCAGATAAGTGGATTTTCATCAATTTGGAATTGTCTCTCCAATTGTACTAATCGCCATTCGACAAGTTTCTTTACTAGTTTTCACGGCTTACTCACACCATACTGACCAAACATGACGTAATTATAATATATTATTCGAGAAATTCGTCTGAAGCCAACCCTTTAACGTAGGATTCAATCTTATGATATAAAAGAAACGCTTATTTTGGAAATTAACTTTTTAAAAATCAAAATGTGCTTTTAACAAAAATGATTTGGAATTGTATTTTAATTTTAATTTTGTCGGTTGAGATGCTGGAATGTGTTCAGCAATTCTCATATATATTCACACATGTTTAACAGCTTTCTTAGTATTTTATTAATTTGGGTTCTGCTTGAATAATCATTGTTCCAAGTGAAAAATGAGTTTTTCATGCCTAGAATTCAATTGTGCTTGGTCCACTGTATGTTTATTTGAATTGTCAGTCCTTATGGTCATAAACCATAGGCAAGTTATTCGTAAATTCAGTTTATATTTATTTTCTAGTCTCCCCCGTGTGTCATGCTTTATTCAGATGTCATCTACGGATTAATAAATATGTCTATGCTATTTTTAGACAGTGGCATAGTCACATGTAATGAAAAGTGGTCTGTCTAATACTCTTCGTCAAAAAATTATATTATGTATATAATAAATTATATGAAGTATATAGGTCAAAAGATATCTTTCATATGTATATGTTAAATTTTGAACATCCTTAATGAAATATCTAACTTCGTCACTATAATCTTAGATATATGCTCATGTGAATGTGTTTACATTTGTTCTCTCGTCTGCATATAATTTAATAAAAATCTGCCAACTACTATCACTTGTCTTTATTGACAATTTGGCATGTTACAAAGCATTAATTTTGAAGAGACTTCCAAATATTGAATCTCCCTTGGGGGACATTTTCACTCACAGTTTGCTACTACTCCTATATAAAATAGCATAATGCCCCAATTCCATTCAAAGCCATTAGTATTGTAATTTAATTTCAACTTTATATATACAGTGTAATTTTTATTTTTTATTCTTCAAGGTGAAAAATCTTTTGACAAGATCAATGTGCACCTATACTTAGATCGAAAACTATGGTTTTGGTTGCTTTTGCAAGACTTCTGTGATCTTAGTACTCTCTTCCTCAGACTTACAGAATATGAGGCTTGTAAAAAAAAAGTTCTGAAGGATGTAATATTAATTATGCAGCATTCATGGTTCTTTAATCCACTTCATTGACCACTAGGCCACCGTCTTGGGTGTCATTCTTCTTTTTCTTTTTAAAAAAATATGTTGATAAGACTGAGACTTAGCTATCAATATTATAGTTTCCAACTGAGTCACCATCACCTGCCTAAAAGAAAATCTGCTGTCATCACATTAGTCCCTACTTTGGACTATCCAGACCTTGATTCTGAGGGCAAAAGTGATGTCAGTTTTCTAACACTAGTGGGCAGAACTCGAAAAATTAATCCATATAAAATCATTTTAAATAGAGATTCTGAGTAGAAAATTATTCAATTTCACCAAACAAAGGTTAAATACAAATCAGATTGAACTGGATCTGGCTTAATTTTAAACTATAACTTAGCTAACTTGCATAGCAAATTTTTCTTTCATTTCTCTTCGTGAAATCAGCCAAATTATAGGAGGGGAAACAAAATGGAGATGTCCAAAGAAGCTGATACGTAGATTTGGCCTTGCATCAAAAGCCTTCTGTAAGTGCAAAAACTCTGCCTGCCAAAGGCGGAGGTATTGCAGAAATAGCCTCCTGAATAACCTGATAAGTGAAATTTATTGTTAGAATGGTACAAAAGCAATGAAACAAGTTAGTCCTAGAATTGAATCCTTTCTCTTCTAGAGGAAGATCGATTAATTGGTAAATCTTAGGAACACGAAATGGTAGGAAGCGACACTTTCCTAACACTTTTAACGATTCCAAAACGCTGTACGAAAGCACTCATGTTGTAAAAACAAAGGATAAAAATAACCAAGTATGCTATCAATTGGTTTTGAGAGAATGAAAAAGACCACAAAGGTGGATAGTTACAACCAACATAGTGAAAAGACAGACATAAGAAATTAAACATAGTTGAATTCCATTTCTATCCTAGATACCAACTTTCCACAAACAAAAATAAAAGAGAGAGAGAGAATAAAAAACTTGAGAGTATGCCATCCCATGAACGAGGAAATATTGCAGGACTTCTTAGGAAAGCTCAACGACAGTAGTTTCTAGAAGCTCTGAATCTAGGATACTTGGTTTAGATTTGGTGAGGGCTTGGTGTGTGCATCAAGAGAGAGAGAGAGAGAGAGAGAGAGAGAGAATCTTACATCCAACTGATAGCGGGCCGAAAAGTGGATTAAAAGGATTGCTTTGTTCTGAAACATGTCCGCGAAATTGATAATCTGGTCGGATGTCATCAAAGCATAAAGAATATTGTATCAGACTCCTAAATAATTTTATAACACATTCAGGATTTTATTTTTCAATCTTCTAGTAAAATCTTGAGGTTAATAAAAAGGGAATATCAGGAATTGATGCAAAAAAGAACCATTCAATCTTTCAAGTAAAATCTTGAGGTTAATAAAAAGGGAAGATCAGGAATTGATGCAAAAAGAACTACCTCAGACAGATGAGTATGTCCGTATTCTCTTGCGTTATCAGCTGTCGTTTCGTCCTCCACATAAGTGCTCTGGAGAAGAAACACAAAGAAGAACTTAAATGCTCGGACCAGTAATGTTGAATAGGCAAATTGAACAAAAGATCTTCCCACTGCTAATTTTATTGTACCAGCTACGATGTTATTTGCACAAGAGTGAGCACAATTAATGATACTGCTCTGAACGGAAGTTATTAGTAAAAGATTAGTAGGCTAATAAGTTAATCCAATTGTGTCGAAGGATAAGTTATACATACTAGTCAGCAACTTTGTAAACAACTCCATAAGTTGATGAATTCATGCTCTTGATATAGTTAGATTATACTAAATATGCTTAGGAGACCTACTAAAAGCTAACTCAGAAAAGTGTCATTAGTTGAGATGACAAGATAAGCAGTCTCCACCTTTAACTAGAGGTCTCGGGTTCGAGCCCTAGGTATGGAAAAAATCTTGTTAGGGAGCGCTTCCCCCTTAAATGGGCCTTACAAGGTGTGAATCCGGATTAGTCAAGCCCCAATGTGGGTACCGGACACCAGGTGGGAACCAAGAAAAAAGAAAGAGATGCAGTAAGAATGTGGGACTACATTGGGTATGTTGTACTGGAGTCATTAGAAGTCCAGATAGTATATATTAGATATAGACCAGAAGTAGAAGAACCACATAAACTTCATTATGAAAATATTCTTTCAAGGGAGAAAAAAATAGCTACAATGAGTCACAGAAATTGAGCGTCATGTTACAAACGAGGTACAATTTTGGCAGGTGTTAAAGACAGGGCATTTACCTCCATTATAAGGATTTTCGCCCTCAAAACATCAACATTTTTGGGATCCTTAATGAAATCTGACATTGTATCTCCTGTAAATGCAATTTCAGGTGCCGTTGTAGTGTACGTGATCTGTCAAAAACCGAAGCTAATCTTTGTCATACTAATACATAAGATATGCAGGTAAGTATGTTGCAGATGCATTCTTGTGCAAGATTATATACCAAAAAGGCTGCACAGGTGCAGGGTGCACCTGTGTCAGAAAGAATTTACTCAATGTAAAAGCATACAAACTGTTCAAACCATAAAAAGGACAAAAGAGGATTAAATCCACAAATTCGTCCAAAAGTTTTTGAAGGAAACATGGTCATCCCATTGCATAGAGATTCTTATCCTTAATTGGTACAGAAAGTAAGAGAATAGTTATTTTTATAGTATAAAGATTCTTTGGCTGTTTTTCCCTGTAACGGAACACTCCAACATCATCATGAAGCTTACCAGAACCAATAAGATATACAGAAAAGGTGAAAAGATGGAGAAGAGGCAGACACGTTCAACCAAAATATGAAATGGGAAAAAGATGTAAAGAGATTGTACATTGTGATAGTGATGCTTGTTAAAATTGACAAGATTCTTGAAGATGTGAACATTTGGAAGGAAGGTAATTCTTCTTTGGTATGAAATGTCAAGGTAATAAATTTGTGATAGAAATTCTTGGCAAGCATCAAATGATTTCACAAGGTAAAGCTTGATATTTCCTACATTGTGATGTCATGGATGACATCAAGAGGAAGAATTCATTCCTATAAATAGGTGTCTCTTGGTTCATTTGTAACACACCTCTCACTTGCCTTCTCATCTTCTAAGGCATTTGTTTCTTCTTTCTCTCTTGTAGTATTTCACTTGTATTCTTTTGGAGTGAAATAAAATTGGGGTTGGTTGTGTCCGAGGAGTAGGCAGAAAATAAAAATTTTGCCGAACCTCGTAAATTACTGGTGTTCTTTTTTATTGTTGTCTCATTTACTATTTATTAGCTTCCTTTAGTTATAGTAGTTGTGATTCAATCACTCTATATATATTCCGCTTCCGCAACAATTGGTATCAGAGCCAAGGTTTTATCTGAGTATGCTCTGTGGTTGCAGCACAGTCTGAACTTCCACATCAGAAAAGAATTACTTTGGTCTTTGGTATTGTTAGCTAATAAATAGTATTTGTAGTAGAAATGGGAGACAAGACAAATGAAGAGCCCACCTCGAGTGTCAATAATACATCGTCATTGGCATCTTCGCTTATGACAAGAATTGTGTCAAATGCGAAATTTGCAGTTGAAATCTTTGACGGGTCAGGACATTTTGGGATGTGGCAAGGCGAGGTTCTTGATGTCCTTTTTCAACAAGGACTGGATATTGCCATAGAAGAAAAGAAACCAGACAGCATAGGAGAAGAAGATTGGAAGATCATCAATCATGTTGCTTGTAATACCATTCGATCTTACCTTGCAAGAGAACAGAAGTATCCATACACAAAGGAAACTTCTGCAAGTAAACTGTGGAATGCACTGGAGGATAAATTCTTGAAGAAAAACAGTCAAAATAAACTTTACATGAAAAAAAGACTGTTACGCTTCACATATATTCCTGGTACCACAATGAATGATCATATCACCAGCTTTAATAAGTTGGCGACAGATTTGCAGAATATGGACGTAACTTTTAGTGACAGAGATATGGCCTTAATGTTGTTAAGTTCACTTCCCGATGAATTCGAGCACCTTGAAACTACTCTACTTCATGGGAATGATGAAGTATCTCTCAAAGAAGTTTGTTCTTCCTTATACAGTTATGAACAAAGAAAGAGAGAAAAACAAAAAGGTGGAGAAGGAGAAGCACTGATCGTGAGAGGTCGTTCTCAAAACCAAATGAGAACGAAGAAAGGAAGATCCAAGTCAAAATCCAGACCCAACAAAGATGAATGTGCTTTTTGCCGAGAAAAGGGACACCGGAAGAAAGACTGTCCAAAGTTGAAAAATAAGGCCAAACCTAATAATGGGAAGGCTGTCATGGATTCAAATGTAGCTGATTGTGATGATTCTGATTTGTCACTAGTTACAGCGGAGCCATCCAAATCATCTGATGTGTGGTTGATGGACTCAGCTTGTAGCTATCATATGTGTCCCAATCGGGACTGGTTTATTGATTTACAAGAAGGAGAATGTGGAGTTATTCACACCACAAACAATAATCCTCTTACCGCATATGGTGTTGGTTCAATCCGATTAAGGAATCATGATGGTCTGAGCAGAATATTAACAGATGTTCGATACGTACCGGATTTGAAGAAAAATCTCATGTCTGTAGGGGCCCTAGAATCAAAGGGGTTCAAAGTCATTGCAGATAATGGGGTAATGAGAATATGCTCTGGTGCACGGGTGGCAATGAAGGCAATTCGAAGAAACAATAACATGTACCACTATCAAGGTAGTACAATTATTGGGACAGCGGCAATAACATCCGGTGATGACAAGGAGGCAGAAATGACCCGGCTATGGCATATGCGCTTGGGACATGCTGGTGGAAAATCCTTGAAAACTTTATCAGATCAAGGATTGCTAAAAGGAGTAAAGACATGCAACTTGGAGTTTTGTGAGCATTGTGTCAAGGAAAAACAAACAAGGGTTAAATTTGGAACAGTTATCCATAATACTAAAGGTATTTTGGATTATATTCACTCTGATGTTTGGGGTGCTTCCAAAACACCTTCATTAGGTGGGAAACACTATTTTGTAACCTTTGTTGACGACTTTTCCCGGAGAGTGTGGGTGTATACAATGAAAACTAAAGATGAAGTGTTGGGAATTTTTCTCAAATGGAAGGCGATGATGGAAACTCAAACTGGCAGAAAGATCAAGTGTCTTCGCACAGACAATGGTGGAGAATACAAAAATGATCTTTTCAAGAAGATTTGTGAAGACAATGGCATCGTCAGACATTTCACCGTCAGAAATACACCACAACAGAATGGAGTGGCAGAACGCATGAACCGAACTTTGCTGGAGAAGGTTCGGTGTATGTTGTCCAATGCTGGCTTGGGCAAAGAATTTTGGGCTGAGGCAATAACATATGCATGCCATCTCATTAATCGTCTACCATCCGCTGCTATTGGTGGCAAGACACCATTAGAAAAATGGTATGGAAAACCTGCAGGAGATTATGGTTCTTTATATGTATTTGGCTCAATTGCATATTATCATGTAAGAGAGTCAAAACTGGATCCAAGAGCAAAGAAAGCTATATTTATGGGAATTACTTCGGGAGTCAAAGGATACCGCTTATGGTGTCCAGAGACGAGAAAAATCATATTCAGCAAGGATGTTACTTTTGATGAATCTGCCTTAACAAATAAGGTAACAATTGAAGATGTCAAACAAACTGATGGTGTTGTAAAACAGGTGAAGTTTGAGGGAAAATTAATTTTCCCAACACAAGGAGCAAACGAGGAAACAACAGAAGATATTCCTCCGGAAGAAGAGCCAGTTGAGGGGGAGATTCTATCCCAAGAACCTCAACCACAACTTGAATCAATAGCAACCAGCAAGCCAAAAAGAACAATAAGAAAACCTGTTCGTCTTATTGATATGGTGGCCTGTGCAGCCTCAATTGTAGCTGATGGTATTCCTACCACTTATAAAGACGCAGTCCAAAGTTCAGAAGAAGATAAGTGGAGGATTGCCATGAATGAAGAAATGCAGTCCCTTCATCAGAATCACACATGGAACTTGGCCGATCTTCCGAAGGGCAAGAAAGCAATTGGGTGCAAATGGGTATATGCAAAGAAAGAAGGATTTCCTAACCAAGAAGATGTTCGCTACAAAGCAAGATTGGTGGCCAAAGGATATGCTCAAAAGGAGGGAATTGATTATAATGAAGTGTTTTCTCCAGTTGTAAAACACTCCTCCATTAGAGTTTTGTTGGCTTTGGTAGCACAGTTGAATTTGGAACTAGTTCAGTTGGATGTAAAAACTGCATTTTTACATGGAGACTTGGAAGAGGAAATCTACATGACTCAGCCAGAAGGATTCAAAGTTGCTGGAAAAGAAAATATGGTGTGCAAACTTGAAAAATCATTGTACGGATTGAAACAGTCTTCTAGACAATGGTACAAACGATTTGACAAGTTTATGCTGGGGCAAAAGTACGAAAGAAGCAAATATGATCATTGTGTGTATATGCGCAAGCTTGAAGACAGATCCTTTATATATCTTCTCCTATATGTTGATGATATGCTGATAGCTTCCCAAAGCCAAGTAGAAATTGAGAAGTTGAAGACTCAACTAAGAAAGGAGTTTGAGATGAAGGATTTGGGTGAGGCAAAGAAGATTCTTGGCATGGAGATAAAAAGAGATAGACGTTCAAAGAAACTCTGTTTATCTCAGAATGAATACTTGAAGAGGGTGCTAGACCGATTTGGTATGAATGAGAATACAAAGTCGGTTAGCACTCCGCTTGCTCATCATTTTAAGCTTAGTGAAGCTTTGTCGCCAAAGAACGAAGCTGAAAGAGAATATATGTCAAAAGTACCATATGCGAATGTTGTTGGTAGCTTGATGTATGCAATGGTTTGCACAAGGCTGTCTGGTTTCTTTTCCTATGTTGTCTGGTTTCTTTTCTTCTATGGCAATATCCAGTCCTTGTTGAAAAAGGACATCAAGAACCTCGCCTTGCCACATCCCAAAATGTCCTGACCCGTCAAAGATTTCAACTACAAATTTTGCATTTGACACAATTCTTGTCATAAGCGAAGATGCCAATGACGATGTATTATTGACACTCGAGGTGGGCTCTTCATTTGTCTTGTCTCCCATTTCTACTACAAATACTATTTATTAGCTAACAATACCAAAGACCAAAGTAATTCTTTTCTGATGTGGAAGTTCAGACTGTGCTGCAACTACAGAGCATACTCAGATAAAACCTTGGCTCTGATACCAATTGTTGCGGAAGCGGAATATATATAGAGTGATTGAATCACAACTACTATAACTAAAGGAAGCTAATAAATAGTAAATGAGACAATAATAAAAAAGAACACCAGTAATTTACGAGGTTCGGCAAAATTTTTATTTTCTGCCTACTCCTCGGACACAACCAACCCCAATTTTATTTCACTCCAAAAGAATACAAGTGAAATACTACAAGAGAGAAAGAAGAAACAAATGCCTTAGAAGATGAGAAGGCAAGTGAGAGGTGTGTTACAAATGAACCAAGAGACACTTATTTATAAGAATGAATTCTTCCTCTTGATGTCATCCATGACATCACAATGTAGGAAATGTCAAGCTTTACCTTGTGAAATCATTTAATGCTTGCCAAGAATTTCTATCACAAATTTATTACCTTGACATTTCATACCAAAGAAGAATTACCTTCCTTCCAAATGTTCACATCTTCAAGAATCTTGTCAATTTTAACAAATCTCCACCTTGGCAAGATTCTCCATTTTCAATTTCTCTCAACGATAAATTTTGATTGTGTCTCAACCTTGATCTTCAATTTTCAACAATGTTGATCAAGTTCAAACAATGTTGAAACTTGACCGCAGTCTCCACTTTCGTTAGCATATCAGCAGGGTTATCTGTAGTCCGAATTTTCTGCACTATGACTCCACCTTCTTCTATAATGTCTCGTACAAAATGATATCGGACGTCAATGTGCTTCGTCCTTGCATGATGAACTTGGTGCTTTGCTAATTGAATAGCACTTTGACTATCACAAAATATTGTGATATCTTCTTGTCCAATACCAAGCTCTTCAAGCAACCCTTGAAGCCAAATTGCCTCCTTCACAGCCTCCATAATTGCCATGTACTCTGCCTCAGTGGTAGACAAAGCAACTGTTGACTGCAAAGTAGATTTCCAACTAACTGGTGCGTTTGCAAAAGTGAAAACATAACCAGTAGTTGATCTCCGTTTGTCCGAATCACCTGCATAATCTGAGTCACAATATCCAACCAGATACTGACCATCTTCCTGCTCGAAAACCAAACCAATATCTACCGTACTACGACTATACCGTAGAATCCATCTCACAGCTTGCCAATGTTCCTTTCCAGGATTATGCATATACCTGCTTACAACTCCAACAGCATGTGCAATATCGGGCCTTGTGCAAACCATTGCATACGCATATGGTACTTTTGACATATATTCTCTTTCAGCTTCGTTCTTTGGCGACAAAGCTTCACTAAGCTTAAAATGATGAGCAAGCGGAGTGCTAACCGACTTTGTATTCTCATTCATACCAAATCGGTCTAGCACCCTCTTCAAGTATTCATTCTGAGATAAACAGAGTTTCTTTGAACGTCTATCTCTTTTTATCTCCATGCCAAGAATCTTCTTTGCCTCACCCAAATCCTTCATCTCAAACTCCTTTCTTAGTTGAGTCTTCAACTTCTCAATTTCTACTTGGCTTTGGGAAGCTTCAGCATATCATCAACATATAGGAGAAGATATATAAAGGATCTGTCTTCAAGCTTGCGCATATACACACAATGATCATATTTGCTTCTTTCGTACTTTTGCCCCAGCATAAACTTGTCAAATCGTTTGTACCATTGTCTAGAAGACTGTTTCAATCCGTACAATGATTTTTCAAGTTTGCACACCATATTCCGCTTCCGCAACAATGTTGTCATTCACATTATCGAGACCCCGATCTTTGACGAGCATAAAAATCATATAGAGTTGTTTTGTCTGTGACTAGACCTTACATTGTTCTGTCTACAATGTAACTTAATTAGCTTAGGGGGTTGTAAAATGTATTGGGTTCTTGTACCGGGTTATTGGGTCGGTTATTTGTATCAACACCATATAAAGTGCTAAGATATTCTAGAAATGAACCGAATAGTCAATTTCCCATTTTACATTTATGTTCGCTCAAATCTGTCATCTTCTCTCTCTACGAAACTCTAGTCCCATAGTTTCTTAAAACGAAAAGTTATGGATCAAGCAACAAAAAATAGCGTCACCCGGACTACGAAACCTTAGTCCCATGAAATGTCACATTTTGATGGATGTTTATGTAGAGGATTAGCAAATACATTAAAGTACTTTTGAAGCAATGACTGATCTAGGTTTTCGAGAAACTAATGAAAACAAGTGAACAACTTCTCAAACCCCAAGAAGTTGCACCCAAGGCCTAGCGCCAACTGAAGCGAGTGAGACCTTTGGAGAGCAAGGTTCAAATTCCGGCAGAGACAAAGCTAAACGATCGCTCCCCATCTAATTAAGTGTAGATGGGCAGACTTACCTGGTAACTATGCTAGTGGAAGGTAGTAGGCAGGTGGAATAGTAGAGGTGTGCACAAGCTGACCAGACACGCCGTTATCAAGAAAATAAAAAGTAAAGTTCTCAAACCACAAGTTGAAATCCACCAAAAATGGCGTCCAAAATCCAAGACACCTTGGGTTGGAATTCAAACCAGCCTTAAGAAACAAACGCAATCAGATAAATTTCTATTCAACTATGATATCATGACAGACCTCCACACCTGATAACTTTAACTTCTTAATCTTATCTCCTGGAAGGCCAACATATTCTTGCTTAAGCTTCTGCTTCATTGAATATACTATATAACCCTGTAATACCATAAAAACCAGGTGATTAAAACTTCAAATAGACACCAATAATACATGTAGAGATCAAAATGCAAAGGTCATAACATCCTACAATAGCAGCTGCTTCCTCTCGTAGAAAGCACAAAGCACATTTTGTGCTTCAAATCCACTTTATACCAGCACAAAAGAAGCATGGGTACGGAAAATAAGCAAGTGAAGCTCAGAGCATTAAGGAAAGTACTCAACCTGGCTAGGAATGACATGATAAGTCTTAAATGCTCTAACTTTAAGATCCTTCCTCAAGTAGAATTCCTCTCCTGTGTATGCACAAAGAAGTATTCACTTCAATTGTGAAATAAGAGCTAACTCCCAACTTTGTAATAACTAATTAGGAGAGCTATATAATCAATACAAGTAGATTTTTACCCACATCCAAACCAATCAAAGTATGGTTCAATTCCGAGTGATCCATAGCTCGGTGAGCTTCAAAAAGCTTCTCGACACTTTCTTTGATAACTTTTGGTACAATAATAGTAGGAGGTTTCATTCTGTAAAGGGAACGAGTCGCAACATACATAGGTAGTCCTCCTATGTGGTCCATGTGGCCATGAGAGATGAAAAGGAATTGCTGGGAGATGGCACGCTGAGGGCACTTGCCAATATCAAAGGCTAAGTTAAGCGTGGGAACTATTATGCACGTCTCATGACCTGCAATTGATATCCCTTCTAGCGAGTATCCTTCAATCTGCAAGCCCCTTTCCCTCTTCTGGCTATTGTTACCCCTCCGATTTGAATTGATCGATTCAGAATCTTTTGTTGTTTTATTCTCCATTTAGCGTAACACTGATGGACTTCAACTCTGGAAGAGATTAGAACAGAGGGGAGAAAAAATAAGACTTTAGAAACTTCCCTTTTTAATGATATAAGTAAAATGTAGATTTTAGTAATGAAAGCATTCAGTACCAAGCTAGTACTGGAATATTACAGAGTAAGGAATCCTTTATATCTATAAGGATTCCAGAAAATCAAAAATAGCATCAGTCTCATTAGAAAACTCAGCATTGCACCACACTTTTAGGACACTATACACTTTCTAACAATTAATATTTTCCATAGACAAAAAATTTACTTCTACAGAATATGTGAGATATTGACTATCAAGTTGTCTAACACACTCACGTTAACTCAAAGGTGTAGATTAACTTGGATTTAAGATGAAACAAATATTAAGATGATTAGAAATTAAACCTGGACTTTTGGACAATTAGAATTATTTGGTAAATGACTTAAAATTTAACACTTTCACCCATGTCACTAATACAATGATAAATATTTCATCTTGTATGGCTTTGCTCTCTTTATTTCTGTTTAAGGGAAGTATCACACAGGGACTGTCAAACACTCAAACTATAATGCACTTATTCCTCCTAGGTCAATAGGTATTTACATGCTATATGAAGTTTCTATGCACAAATAACTCTGGAAAATAGCTTCAAAGTAACAGGAGTGTAAGAGGAAGGAATTACAAACAGAAAATCCTAATATTATTCTCAAACCAATTATGTTCTTTAATACTCCCTATGTTTCAATTTGTTTGTCTTACTTTTCTTTTAGTCCGTTTCAAAAAGAATGTCTTGTTCCTTTTTTGGCAACTCTCATGTTTAAGACCACAAGATTAAAGGACATTTTAGTACACTCTACTGTCTATAGTTTAAAATCACAAGATTCAATATTCTTTTTTACTTTCTTAAATTCGATGTCAAGTCAAAACCAGACAAACAAATTGAAACGTAGGGAGTATTAAAAACAAACTTCAACATTTGTTTAATACAACTCTACATATAAAAATGCATTATTTGTAACATTCATCATTGAGCTCAATTAAATATTACTCCTAAATTCCTAAAAATTTGCAAGAATAAAAATAATAATCATGAAGTATCAAGATGCTTGAATAATTAGAATCTATATTAGTAATTAGAAATAGGTGAGTGAAGAGCCTTACAGTATACAGTGCTGAGGGATAAAGGAGAATCTTTGAATGTAAGTTAGGGTCTCGCCGGTTTATTTGCCGGTAAGAATTTCCCGGGACTAGGGCAAAGGTTTCTAATCGCGGAGGGACAAGACGGCTTTGGGTTTTTGAGGGATGGACTTAATTAAAATTACTGAAATGGTCCCGTATGTTTGAGGTAGGCTTAAGATAGTTCCTTAAATATATTTTTGAGCTGTTTTGGTCCTTCACGTTTATAAAAATGAGTCTTTTTTGATCTCCATGAAATGTTTAACAAACTCTTAACTATAAATTTTTACGAGAATTGTAAAAAGAAAAAAGGAATTGGGAGAAAAAGCACACCAAACCGACATAAAAACAAGCGCACAGAACCAAATCATCTCGAGTCATTTGAAAAGCCGATATTTCTTTTAATTTGGTGTTGAATTTTAAAAAAAAAAAATGATCGCATTTGGTTTGATTTTAAATCATAAAAAATTTAAAAACTAGAACCAAAAACCGGAAAAAATATATATACATGCTTTATAAAGCTAAATGTAAGCTTGATCACCAAATAGTCCCAATACTCAAAATCATGGGGAAAAAAAATCTTGGCATGTTCTCTTGATTTCATACACTCTCTTATTTGTGGTCCAACTATGAAAATGTTAAGAGCCAGTATGTGTAATTCATATGTAATACTCAAATTAATGTGCTATTTTAATTTTTGATAATTAAAATTAAAGTATCTGTAATTCGTAGTAATGCTAGATGCTAAGTGCTATGCCTGTGTTTTTTTTTTTCGTGAATGCAAATGCTGTTGAATTGTTAGGAATCACAGACAATAGTGATCAGAAATTGATACTCTCTCGTGGAATTTTTTTTAACGCTAGCTAGTGGGCGCACTCCTAGCCTGTGAAAAGGGCGAGAAAAGATAGTACTAATATCCGTTCTTCCACATGTTGAAACAAAATCAGTCGTCACAAAATTTAGAGGGTGATATAATATCACATTTATAAACTAGAATAGATACCAATTGTTGACCGTTAGAGTGAAAATGGTTCTCCACTTTTCCCTCACAACTTGTTAATTTAAGCCTGAACTCTATCCCATTTCTATTACAAATCATCCACCTTTTAACTTAAAAGGAAGCAAAAACAAGAATATTAAAGGGAAACACAATTTGTACGTATGATTATCAAAAATGGGATTCACAAAGCGTAATTTGTTTTTATTCTTTGTTTTGGTTGTTCTTGTTGTTAGCATTGAAGCACACATTAAGGATTTCGATGAGGTGTGGAGGAACCGAGCCCAGCAAGCGAAGAAGGCTGCGCGACAGGCCTATCATCCTAATCCGAACATCGTAGCTGACCATCTTAACAGCCAAGTTCACAAGTAAGTTCCCTCTCATTTCATCCTTTTAATCTTATTCTTCTGTGCAATAGTATTTTCAGATTTCATTCCACGTGGAAGATCGTTTAGCTAGGAACTCTTCATTGGGCGATTTCTCATATGATTATTTTCGTGAATTTAGCATAGAAGAAGTTTGCCTTGCCTCCCTGACCTAAGAGTGCCAACCGAGAATAGGCCATTTAAATGTCTTATAGGAGTGAGTAACTGTCATTCTAGCTTATTTTCGCTTCTGCCTACTTCATGATTGATAGGCCTATGCTTTAGTGATTGAGTTAGCAATGTCCATTTTCTAATCATGGTATCATAGTGAGGCCCGCTCAATTTTTGTTTCACCCAATGTTGGATCTCCATATCATCTTGTTCATGCTCTAGTTATTAGGCCTAGGCGTGAGGGGGTGTTAGCAGTCCCACAATCGGTAGGTGAGATGGTAATTTGTCTCTTTATATAGTTTTGAACAATCATAACTTCTTGAACAAGCTTTTGGGATTGAGTTACACACAAGTTTCATTTCTTGAACACCCTTTTCACTTTTCAATTTGGAGCAGAGCAGGGAAATTAAGGAACAAGTTGAACGCCACATTTTATAATCCAATAGGAAAACTCTAGTTTTGCTAATAATAAAAATAAATGATATGATAGATTAAGTACATTCTGAATTGATTGACTCTAAATTTTGAATCTGCTTCTGAATTTGAAGGGCTGTACGAGGCAGCAATAGCAGAAGAAGGGACCTGCACAAGTACAGCGGAAAATGCATGGCTACTAATCCTATCGACCAGTGCTGGAGGTGTGACCCAAACTGGGCTCAGAACCGCATGAAACTAACAGATTGCGTCCTTGGCTTTGGCCGCAAGACGACAGGAGGCAAAGGTGGAAAAATCTACGTAGTAAAGGACAATTCAGACAACGACATGGTTAATCCTAAGCCGGGCACATTACGTCACGCTGTTATCCAGCCGGAGCCACTTTGGATTATATTTGCTAAGAACATGGTAATTAGGCTTAACGAAGAGCTTATCATGACCAGCAACAAGACGATAGACGCCAGAGGAAGGCAAGTGCACATTGCTCATGGTGGTAGCCTTATGTTACAGTTCATACACAATGTGATTATTAGTAACCTTCACATTCATGATACAAAGGCTGGTGGTGGTGGCTTAATTAGAGACTCCGTCAGTCATTATGGTTATCGATCACAAAGTGATGGTGATGGCATTTCAATCTTTGGATCATCAAATGTTTGGGTCGATCACATTTCCATGTCTAATTGTCAGGATGGTCTCATTGATGCTGTTGAGGGTTCCACTGCCATTACCATTTCCAATTGCCATTTCACCAAACATAATGATGTAAACCATCTCCAAATTCCATCTCCTCCCTACTTGATTTTGTTTTTCTAAAGAGAATAAAAGACAAACGTTTGATTTTCTTGCTTAAATTTTGCAGGTCATGTTGTTTGGTGCCAGTGATAGCTCCTCAAAGGACTCTGTTATGCAAATAACACTTGCATTCAATCACTTTGGGAAAGGGTTGGTGCAGAGGATGCCGAGAGTGAGATGGGGATTTGTTCACGCTGTCAACAATGATTATACACACTGGCTAATGTATGCAATTGGAGGAAGCATGCATCCCACCATCCTTAGCCAGGGAAATCGTTTCATCGCTCCTCCTAATGCTAACGCCAAAGAGGTAAACACAAAAACTCATTAGCAATTTTTTCTCACAAACCCTCCAAAATAGCACATTGGAAAACGTCTAATAGAAGACTGACATATGCCCAATTTATTTTCCTTTATGTGTAGGTGACCAAAAGGGATTCTGCACCCGAGAGCGTGTGGAAGAATTGGGTGTGGAAATCACAGGGAGATCTTATGATGAACGGGGCCTTCTTCGTAGAATCTGGAGATCCAAAACATGCATTCTTGAAAGGTCCTGATATGATCAACTCCAAGCCAGGATCATTTGTGAGCAGCCTGACACGATTTTCAGGCTCTCTCAAATGCATTGAGGGAAGGCCTTGTTAGAGTATCTTCAGCCTGAAAAATTAATAAGGTGTTTTCAAAAGAAATAGTACCTATAAAGTGTATAGAGTTAGAGTGATCTGCTCCCTTTCTCCTCTTATTTACCAAGCTGGTAGTTGGACTGGGGAGAATGAGTGTGAGTTGTACATTGGCATTCTTCAGCAAATTTTGTTTTTCGTGTATGAACGTAGTAGGGAAATATTAAATAAATATGTAGTTACTTGTTGCACTGATTATTTTCCATGACTATGGACATTCAGGCACAAGATATATATATAGTTCCATTCATTGAACAAATTAATCCTTGAAAAAATGAAGTAGAATCATCTCAGTCGATTGGAGACATTGTTTTATTACAAAATTGTCTTCAGCTTCTATACATACATGTAATGTTTTGTGATAGTCAAAATTCATTCCTGTTGTAAACTCTTAATTGTTTGCTCCCCCACCCCAACTATCTGTTTTTGTTATTGATGGGTAAAATGTTAGAAGTTGCTTCCTTTTTTAGTAATGTTAGTGGAACTAATTTACAAATATGAAGCTCTGCAGAATAAGCATCTAAAAATCTACAAATTTGCATGGTGAAATAGAAAGTGAACTGAGATTTGAGAAAATTCCTTATTGCAAAGAACTCATCAAAGAAACAAGTGGTGATGAACGAAAAACCTGCACAATGCGATCCCTTTGTGCCTCTGTGGATGTTTCATTGCATAATGCTCTATACGAGTATACCACTCCCTGAATAATAGAAAATAAAGAGATGCAAGATTTGCTCTGGAGTACCTCAAATCGATTAATAACTTATAGTGCTCAACAAAGAAAGGGTAATGCGTAAAATATTTTATGAAACATTCTCCTAATAGACAATATAAAATGAAAGCAATACGGATCAATACAGGGTTGGAGTGACCCAAATTGGAGGACAAACACGACTGAGTGAAACGCTGCTGTAGTGAGGCTCAAAGCTGCCATTTTCTAAGTTATAAACACCCATATCCAAGCCGCCCCCTTCTACAAAGCAGAGATATGATTCCCAATAATCATCCGTATAATAAATATGATTGGGTTTGACTCCAGGAAATTGAGAAGCTTGGACTGAGATAGATGCATTAGCACCCAAAAAAAGAGCTCTGTCCCCTACTTCCTTGGTTTCCGTCAATTTTTCCAGCATCTAGATCGACCTCGAAAACTCCAAAACTTGTTGTCCCATAAGTTTCATCAGGGTCATACAGTGGTGTTAGCGGAATCCTGTCACTATCTTTTCTGATGGGCGCCCTTAATTTTAAACCGTATCTCACAACTACAAATAATGATCCCATAGATTCTAGGATATAGCATTCATCTCCCTTGTGATGGGCTGGTAACATGGCTACTATTTGAGAGGGAGCAGAACCGGTAACATCATAAACTAACACGCGTCCATGCCAATCAACTGCATAAAATTTTCCAGTGTAATACACCAGATCACGATGTATATGTAGATAAAGAGAGTCTCTACTGTTAATCTTGGTCCATTTCAAATCTCCTGGCCTCCAAAAACTCATGAATTTCTGTTATGAACCAACATTGGCCCAATGTCGATACCTACACAGATGTCAAAGAACTAGTTGTTGGGCCCAGAAAAAGCGACAAAACTGGAAGGCCATCACAAAGATTGATTTGGGACCCAGGCCCACTTAACAACTAGCTAAAAGGACGATGGATGAGAAAGAACGGTTTATGCGAATTGTTATGAAAGAAACTGTCTGTTCCTCTCGTCTTCTCTCTAATGTCTGAGATCTCTCATCCCCTTCTAATTATCCTTTGATTGTTCCTCTAAGTTCCAGTTAATGGTTGTTTTAGCATTTATATTCTAGTATAATTTCGGTCAGTGATTATAATATATATCAGTGTTTGTGTGTTGAAAATCAGTCTGTTGCACTTTCATGTCTCCCTCAATGACAGTGAGAATGTAGTCCGATGTATGAGAAGGACTAGCCGATAAAACTGCCTTGTGAAAAAAAGTCCATGGCTCGCCTGCCTGATGGAGTTCATAATCTTCGGTGGTATTTGGATGGGGCAATTCGATCTGAACACCCGAGAAGGGATGTAGCAGACTTATTTCACTCTCGTCTTTCCCGACTGTGATAAGCCATCCCATACACTCTATACATCGTTTTCCACTGGCTTTCGGAATCCTTTTTTTCAAAATCATGCCATTGTAGAGGCTGAAGAATTTTCGATAGGAATTACCATCATCATTGACTTTATCCTCTTCCTCTGCTAACATCAGCCATGGAATTCTAGGCAGGTCACTGTTAAAATTGTCCTTGGTGGCGGCACATCGCCACGATTTGCAGACGGTGGCAAAATTTAGATAGTCTTCAATCAAATTAATATGTTTACCTATTACAGCCAGCAGATCGTGATGAAGCTCAGACCAATTCGGCATCATTGTGTCTGTCTAAAGGGTAAGTTACGGATGAACAAGTCCAACCGATTCCATATATACATGAGAAGAATATGTGGATTCGGACAACACAAACCCACTCATACTAGGACTCCAATTTTGACAACAAGGCTAGCTGACATATTTTCGTGACTAAAAAAACTCTTTCCTGAAATCTTTTTCACTCCACGTTGAGTTTGGATATGTGTATGGTATCTAAATTTTGTAAAACAAGAATAAAAAACATGCTAGTCGATAGAGTTCTCCTCATAAAAAAGAATGCTTTTATTCCTTATATAATTCAACTTTGACTTAGGATTACAACGGTGTCTTCCTTTTACAACGCATTTGCCTCAATAAGTCGTAATATTCCAGATATTTTCTACTTGAGGTTTGATGCATATAATTAACGAGAAGAACTATTTTATGTGGTTAACTAATTAACTATCTAATAGACGAATGAAAACAGGCGCAAATATTTTTTCAAAATTTAAATCAGAATTTATAATTGAAAAACATTATTAAGAGTTGACGTGTTCAATTGGAACAAGGCTTATGTCACATCCCGGGCCTAGACCGTGGGCATGGCCGGCACCTGAAGCCACTGCTGGCCCGAGTATACCCTTAACATGGCATGGGATGTGAGGATACACTAGACATAAGCGGAACATACAGAAAACAGGACTTTTAAAGAGATAAACCTTTTAACTAATAAGGGAAATGCATTGAAGTGTGACTTAAGAGTCAAAATTGCAATCCCAAAATAAGATTTAACTGATTGACTGTCTATCTATGAAGCCTCTAAACATGTCTGAATACTGACTATCGAGACAAGTCCCCCGGCATACCTTTAACAACTCAAAAAGTAAAGCTACTAAAACTGCAAACTAAGCCTTCTGGAAGTAAGTAGGGCTCACCAATAGCTGAGAGTGAGGAGCCTAGCGAAGCGTCTGATCACGGGCTTGGTCACCTGAGTCTGCATCATTAAAAGAGGCAGTACCAAATGGAATAAGTACGTGGAATGTACTGTATGTAATATAACTGAATGGAACATGACATACAAGTATGACCACTTTCTGACATACATGTATAGCCGAGACATGAAGCAAAGTGTATAACATGAGATATACTGTGTACTGAAGGGTAAGATACTCTGAAATATATGAATCTAATATAGATTGTATAACTGAATCATAAGGTAAACTGCATATCTGGATCATAAAATAAACTGAATATCAAACTTTATAAAGATTTTCAAAACAATGATCTTGTGCCAAAATCATCTTTCTCAAAATAAATTTTCTGTTGGGGAGTTTCTCAAAACTAACATAATATCATGTGAGCTCATAATGTCCAATCATTGTCCGATTGAAAAGTCGTCCTATGTCTTGCCCGGGCATAGGGCGTAATATAACTGCGGATCCATGTTGAGCCCTTACTAGGAGCTTATAGAGGAGTCGCCCGAATAACCGGTATGATCCTATTCTGTGTTGACAACGTAATTTCAGATATTCATTATCTGAACTTATACCTTCTCAGTTGAAAATAGTCCTCCCAAAACATACTATCATGCTAAGAATCAAGTTCTTCTATCATGTTGTGAACTCAGTGGAGCCTTGTGCTCCAAACCATAATTCTGAATTCATGCTAATGAGCCTAGCGCCCTAAGTCATAAGAAATTCACTGAGTGTAGGTTTCAAGACAAAAATACATTCTTTTCATAATCATTTAGAAATTCACAAAGTAAACTTGCACAAACTCATGAGGTAGAAACATATTCTAGAAATCAAATATTTTCATGGAAGGTTCTTGGGATTTTATCAAGAATCAAGGGAACCATGACTTGGGGATTTTGACCTAACCCTATCTTATTCATAGGAATTGCTACAATCATGAGAAACATATTCACGGGGAAGGACAAGGTATTACCACACGTGAAGGATAGCTTTACATACCTTAAACGCTTCAAATCTCAAAGAAGGGTCTGTTTTTTTCGTTCTTGGGACTTAGGGGAGAGTTCTCTTGAAAAACCCTAGGATTCGTAGTAAGGAAGCTTGTTAGAATCCATAATCATGGAGTGAAAATCAATGAATTCACTTAGAAAATCATAGGAAAAGCTTACTTAACCTTAAGAGGGTGGGATAGAGCTCTTGGGTCTGTTGAAGTCAATACGTAAAATGCATCTTTTAATGAACCTGCAGGAAATCTGGCGTACAATCCATTGTACGGACCGTAAGATGGAATATGGACTATAACATGGTCTGTAATTGTCGTTCGTCTTTCTCACCGGATAGGGAATATGGTCCTTCTAACGGGTCTTACAATTGAAGCACGAACCATAACATGGACCGTAACTTCTCTTGGCTAAATCACCCACACACTGAATAACGAGTATTGCCCACCTTTACGGACCATACAACTGAGGCACCAACTGTAACATGGACCGTAACTTCCTACAATCAAACTCGACACCACTATAGAGTATGACTCACGACACACAACGTAAGAGCCAGTTACGGACCGTACACTGATCCATAACAAATTTACACTCACTGGATAAGGAGTACGGCTCGTGGTACAGACTATACATACTAGTTACACACAGTACATTCATCTGTGATCACCTAGGCTACATTCTTACACCCTGGTCCTGAAGGACGGTCCACTATATGGACCATAAGAGCACCCATACGCACCTGGGTTCGGGTGTGAGTGTAAACACATGACGGTTCAAGTATTAGTCTTAAAGTCTGAGGTGTTACAGCTTAATTAGTTCGAGTATCTAAATGAAATATCATAGATAGTTTAAGGGACTGGCTATGTATTAAGTTCAATTAAAAAAAGATTTTAGCGTTGCTATGTATTCTGCGTGAGACCTCAAAAAAGTTTCGAACACCGTTTTTATTTAGGGCCACGTCTTTTAAAATCAAAATAATAAATAAATTTTTAATAATTATATGTACTTTTTAATAATTTATTATTTTTTCAGTACTTTTTAATAATTTAATAACTTTAAATTTTATGAATAAAATTTTACCATAATACTAAATCTAAACATAACAAATTCGTACATCGGTATGCCAATTATTTCTATCACAAATGCACTAGATTAGGACAATTCATCTTGTAAGTAGATTGTTCAATTGTAATAGGGCACAATTCGAATGTCCAAAAAGAATATGTTGACAAATTTAAGGGTCTAATTACATTAAACCTTTTTTATTCTCGTCTAATATAAATCGCATGTGCTAAGCAGACCGTCTAATATCACTGCGATGATGAGACCTATTCATTCAATGGCATTAATAGACACAACAATTTTATCTTTCACGGTTTAGATATACACGTGGAACGTGCGAAAATGTGTTTTCTACTGCATTTGATATAGAAAAACATATCACTTCTCATCACATGAAAGGGTGACTCAATAAAATTAGTGGTCTAAAATAAATTTTAGTAAGAACCATATTTTTTTTCTCTTTTTCATACTTTTTGTTTACGGAAAAGGGTCATATAAACTCCCGAACTATCGAAAATGGTTTATATATACCCTTCGTTATACTTTTGGGTCATCTATAAAACCCTACCGTTATACTTTGGGTACATATATACCCTTATCACTAACGGTGAGTCACATGTCACCCTCACATTCATTTAACCCATTCCTTATTATTTACACCCGATTTAAAAATTCGCTCAAATTCGACCCGTGATGCCCACTCTGAACCCACTAAAATCCCTCACCCTTAACAAATCTTACCCAGTTCATTCCCTCTTTTCTCTAACTTTGATTTCACCCATTAATTAATATATACCAGCAATTTACCCAAATTAAATTACCCACCCTCATCATCTTCTTCATCTCTTCAAATTTTTTCTTGCATCTGCCATTGGATAAAAGTAGATAAAAGTACAGTTAATCGGAGCCGAAAACAGAAAACAAGGAGAAGAACTTTTTCTTAAAAGAAAAAACCGAACAACATAATTTTCTAGAAGAAAAAATTGAAGTAGATAAAATCCAGCGAATCGAAGCCGAAAAACTCACCGGAAAGAAAAGATTCTTTGTAAAACAAATATATGGTGCTTTGTGTTTTAGGTTTTTGCTGGGTTCTTCTTGTAGCTTGTTATCTGAAATTAAAAAAATTATTGTGTTTCAAAGGATGGAGTGTTATGGTGACATATTGTTCTTTGATCTTGGGGCTGAAATGCGTTTGGGCTTTGCAATGGTGGGAAATTTTGGAGAAGATGACGAGGGTTAGTGTGGGTCCCACATTTGCCATGTGTTTGGTTGGTTATTTATTAATTTTATAAATTTTGGGTGGAGCGGGTCGGGTAATGGGTTAAATGGAGGGATGGGTTTTAATTTGAATCGGATATTAAAATTGGGGATGTACTAAGGGTATATACCCTCCATCAAACATAAGGGTATATATGTACTCAAAGTATAACGGTAGGGGCATAGGTGACCCAAAAGTATAACGAAGAGTATATACAAATCATTTCTGATAGTTCGGGGGTATATATGACATTTTTCCGTTTTGTTTATAATAATAATGTAGTATTCTAAAAAAACATAAAGTCTTTAAATTTATATAGTAATATCATTGCTAACATTTATATTGGACAAGATTAATACAAGTTAATAAGATGTTAGTCATTTATTTGCAATACAATTTGTTGGTGTATGTTTTATAAAATTTTATTTACTAATACAAAGATGTGAATAGTTTAATTCAAAATTCTAAGATATTAGTATCTAATATAAAGGGTAGGCAATTTTATTGATCTAAACTTAACATTATTTGAACGGAAAGAAAATCATAAATTCACAAGTGACTAAAAAATTTAGGGGGGTTTTGCTTTGATTTTTTGTTTTTTTTTCTTTTCGTGAGCAGGCGCGGCTCAAGCATATTAGTGGCCTAAGACGAAAATTAAACGGAAGCCTTAAATTTTTAAGATTTTTTTTATAAAGTCTACTTTTTAAATTTCTTGAAATGCAAAGTTGTTAATTATTTTTTTACAATTCATTTCTTCTAATAATTTTTTTCAATGAATAATATATATAACCAATACATTTAATCTTTCTTGAGACATAGTACTCTAGATATATTAAACTTTTTCTAATATCTTTTTTGTTTTATATAAAAAAATTATTTTTCTACAAATTATATTTAATATTTTTTAATAAAAAACTTATAATCTATTATAGCTAAAGAAAATGAGGCCATTTTTCTCGAAGGGGTAGTGCCACCCCTGTTCGTGAGATTGGTACATGATTCTTGTCATTATCTATGAAGCTTGAATCACTGACAAAATGTGGTTCAAAGCTTCAAGATGCTTTCGTTTCTCAAGTATCACGGCTCTTAGATGAGATTAGGAGGTCTCTATGTGTGTGCGCGCGTGTGCGTGTGTTGGATGAAGTAGGACGTCTTGATACTTGCTTAAATAAAATTACCACTAATCAAAAAAGATATAAGTAATCGAACCCTTTTCTTTGTTTTTATTCCAACATTTGTATGGAATAAAATCCGACTTCGACATATGAGCGAATCGGGAAGTGACACGTAGTAAAAAGAATAGGTCAAACATGACTAAATAGGGATATCGGATACTGTCTTCGGAGAATGATCAAGAATGATCGTGTTCGCAGTGTTGTATCGATAAAGCCCGTCTAACTCCAAAAATACGGGATCGGATACCAAATTGTGATTGTTCAAGATAGGATCAAAAGATCAACTGTTAGAGATAGTTTGAGATTTTCACCAGTCATTACGTAACTGGAATAATGTATAGTTAATAAACTTTATAAGGACAAGACTTACGAATTATGCTCCCTAGGGCTTAGCTATCAATATCCCCTTCCCCATTATTTGTAAGCCATGTGATTCTGATTCATTCACAAAGCTTAACACTTGTACTTTGATACTCTAAAGCATTTAACTATTCAAAAGTTCTGAAGTTCCATTGTTACGAAATATGTATCAATTCATAAGCTTTTTCGGTAACATTGTCAGCCATCGGCATTAGATTCAGGCCACAATTGTTTATTTATTTACTTATTTTATTTTTGTTATTTAGCGTTTCAATCATATTATCGTGTTGTATTTCACCTAAGCAAGTTAGTTTATTTAATTTAGTCATCTCAATCCATGTGTCCTTAAACCATGTATACAAATTAACTATATTGATTTATGGGTAAACATTTTTCTTCGTCCCTTTAGTTTCCTTCCCTTTAAATTTTTGTAATTATGTCTATATCCTTTTGTCTTTTCATATTTGCATTCAGGTCCTTTAGCTTATTCATATTTTCATCAGCCTTTCAACTAAACATATTTAAATTTTAATCCCTTAATTATCCATATTTCCATTAAATGATCCTCACCTTCGACTTAGTTGAAATTAGGTTGGTCTTTTGCATGTCCCTTGCTTGCAAACTTCCTTAGAAAGGGAAGGTGTCATCAACAACAGTTTGAAATGTTATCATATTCGGGAACTCTGTTAGCCTTGTTAGTTTATTTTTAAAATTAAAATAAAAATTAAAGGTAGGGAAAAGAATTATACATGGTGGGAATCGAATCATCACTAACAAAGTGAAAGTTCATATAATCAATTAACAAGAGTACTAAATTTTACGCTATCCTTATTAGGTAGATGCCTTGTGTTGTGAGTTATTAACCGACTCTAAGTACTAAAATAAGTTTTTTCATTTTTGTAACAGAAGTTTCTTTAGAAGAGTCTAAAGGGCCTAACTGATGTTAAAGGCGGCTCCCAATATAGTGCAGCTTGTGGACTTGCTTCCTAAGACAAGTATTTCTTCTTATAGATATCACTAAAAATTGGATGGTATTTCAACGAATTAGATATTAAAATCACAAAGTTTTTATTTTTGAGATTAAAATGAATCATTTGAAGATTATAAATTATAATAGTAAAGCTAAATACATAGATAGCCTCTTAAACTTAGCACCATTGTAAGTTAAACATTTTAACTTAAGAAGTGATCAAATAAATTTTGGGAAAAAACTTAAATATATGCATTGAACTATTAGAAATGACTCATTTATGTCATTTGTTAAAAGCTTGACTCATCTATGTTATTGCCGTTACAAAATAGATTCATTCATGTCACTATTTTTTAATGATGGTTTTGCAAAATTATTTTTGCTAAGTGGCCTCTTATTAGAGGTTCACACCACCAAATCCAAATCAACCAACATTAATTAAAAACAAAATTAAAAATCTGATCCATTTACTTTTGAAGTGGCATATTTGAGCCTTTTTCCCAAGATATTTTAACTTGACAAATGTGTGTAAGGCTACAAAAGAGTAGGGGTGCGCATTGGTTGGCTCGGTTCGATTTTGTGTATTATTGGTTCGGTGAATTGATTTTTGATTTGTAAATATGCAAAACCGATAACCAAACTAATAAGATATTTGTTATTGATTTTTGGTTAATCGATTTTTGATCCTTAACGATTTAATTTTCAATTTAATCGATAAGAAAATGCTCTTATAATATTTTTATCTTTCTCTTATTTTCATTTGTTCATTTATACACTACTTTCATGCATAAAGTCTACTCAAATTACAAGCATAAGCAAATTCAAATATATTGTTACTAGAACAAACTTGAATACAATAGTAAAGGTAGCAATTTCTCAAAAAGAAAAATAAGGTCAGTTCATAGTTTACTTTGATCGGTAGAACCCCACCAAGCCAATAGCTTTAGAAAGAAATTAATAGCCCTAAGACAATAACTATAAAATGCAAAAAATAATAGGGTATATATTTATAATCTAAAGCTACTATTATATGATTAGGAATAAAAATATAATCTTAGTAGATTATCAGTTTAAACATTAACTAAAACCTAAAACCAAAACTGAACTGATAGGCAGATAGACAATTTTAACAGATAAGCGTGAAGAAACTGAATTGAGTTACATATCCCTTTATAGGCATAAAAATGAAAAAAACACCAGTTTAGAGTAGGGCTGCTTATCGGGTGGATCGGGCAGATAGTTACGCTTAATGATTTGACTTATCGTTTATCGATTTTAAAATGTACTCACTAGTCAACCAATAAGATATCGGTTGGTTCGATAATGGATAAGCAATTATCGGATGGTTATTGGACGATGTGTCGGTTAAATACAGTGACAAGAAAAATAGTAGTAGCTCTGCCGCAGCATACTAATTTCTAGATGGGTCTCTTTACTTTTAAGGTTAATACTTAATAATGATTTAATAAGGAAAATATTTAATGGGCTTTAGGTTAATTAATGGCAAAATTTCATAAATAGTTATAGTTTGCTAAATTATTCAGGGCTCGTAGCTTAAGTTTCTTAATTACAAAGCGTAACTAATTTCAAGTTCTAAAATCAGCCCTTGATTTGTATATAAACACTTATATACGTATATACCATAGAAAATGATTCCTAAAAATCAGTTAGAAAAATCTTTTTAAAATGAAAATCTCCATAAATCATGCATCTTTTACTCTCATTAATATTCTCTCTTCATAATTGACTGATACAGCTGAAAAATCTCAGATACAAAAAACCATTCATATACTTTACAATTTCATATACTCATGTGTTCACCATCTAATGTATATATGTATTTGAGATTCAAGTTAACTAAGCATATTCATTTTAAATGTATATACTGATATGTATAAATCTCATATACATTTTAATCTCAAAAGTTTGAATCTCAAAGTATAAATCTCATATACATTTGATCTCAAAAATTTGAATCTCAAAGTATGAATCTCATATACATTTGATCTCAAAAGTTTGAATCTCAAAGTATGAATCTCATATACATTTGAACCTCAAAAGTATGAATCTCATATACAAATGTATAATAAAAAATAAAGCATTCCAATTGCACAAATTTTAATTGTATATATCAAATTGAGATTCATGTTAACTAAGCATATACGTTTCAAATGTATATAGTGATAAGTATAATCTCATATACAAAACTCAATTGAGATTCAATTATACAAAACTCAAACCCAGATTCAATTATACTTTTTTTGTATATACATTTTAAAATTTTCTTATTTTATTTTGTATTTGTATATACACGTGTCATATACAATTATATGTGAATGGTGATTTGAGCTATTATTGGCAAGTTTGAAGAGAGAATATATGGTAAATTAAGATGCCATGATTTATGTTGTTTTCAATTTTTAGATAATATACGTTTATTTCCCCCCAAAATGTATATGTTGCCCAAAATAATAGCTACTTATTCTAAACTATACCTATAAAATGTAATTATGTAAAAGTTAACTCATATCCCGTAATTAAGCCCTTCAATATTCTACGTCCCATAATTTTTCCTTAATTAATTTGTTACGGCAGATGATGGGGTTTAGCTTTTAGGTTTAGGATTTATAATAATGTAATATAATATATATATTTTATATACTAATAAAAGTGTAAGTATGGTAATTCTTAACGGCTTAACGGTTTATCCAATAAGGAAATTGAGTAATCCGCTCCAACACCAATAAACTGTTAATTATAAAAATTTAATCTGTTTATCCGATAACCCAATACCAATAAGCCAATAAATTATTTTGCAGTTGGCTTATCGATTACGGTTCGATTTTTAACCGCCCTAAACTTTAGAGAAAGAAAATGTTGAGATCAAGAGCCATAAATTGAATTGGTAAGTTTGCTACCGCCCTTATTTTTTTAAAATGCCATAAGAATGTAAACATTTAATAGATGTGCAGGTGGAAAACACTGATTTTAGTGTTTATATAAGAAATCAGTCTATTTGGTGCTTATAGAATAAAAAACAAATCGGCCAATCTTTTCAATAATATTTCTAAAGCGATTAAAATCAACAATATTTTATTTGGTGTCTGATCATAATAACTTTATCTTTGGTTCACAAGATAATCTACTTGTCATGTATATTATGAAAATTGTCTTCAAAATGCCTAGATGTAGCGCTGATTGAGATCTGATATACGTGGACAATATATTTTTAAAATTTCGACACAATCAAATGTACCATTTTCATTTAATTTTATTTTGTGATATAAATAGATTTGGTGACCTGCAATGAGGGAATCATGATTTTCATTTTAAAGTGAGTCAAAATGTAATGAAGTACACATGACACAATCAAGAAAATTCAACATGTAATGTATATACGTAATAAAAAAATTATTGATCGACATAATGTAGTTTTACATAAAGGAGGGGCAATTAACACCCCTTTAATTAGGATGCTTTCAATTTTCAAGTTTGTAATTTATCTTGAAGGACTTATTTGTAGGAGGTAAGCATTTGCCCATTGACCTTGAAGAGTTCTAGATTTATTATGCAATTAAGACGTTTGCTTCTATTATAAATCGTGAAGAAGTTCTGGTTCGGGAGGGATAATATCAACCACTTAACGTCCCTCCGACGTATTCGTTATGGTTATCTCATATCTCCTTTTTCTTTTTGTATGATTTTGCTTACTATACTTGTTGATGTAGCATTATAAACTGTAAGGTTGATATGATGGACGAGATGCATTTTTTTTTTCATTTTTATTTATTGTAGATTATTTCATGCATTATTATTTCTTTCTCCTCCTTCCCTTATAATTATTTCTATTTATTACATTTAATATTAATAAATATCAGTATATATTTATTGCATTTTGCATTTCAATTTTACGTCCTCTCCCTCAAATTTACACATTACCATTTTGTTCCCTTTTTCATGAAGTTTTGTTATTTAATGTTTTTCTTATTCAAGTTTACATATGTCGATCGATTTAACAACTCATATATATTTAGTTGAAATGTTCCTTAGTAATTATTTTTGTTAAAGAGCTTATATATAAGACATGAAAGAATCACGAAGAGATAGTAGATCATGAAATTATATTCAATTAACAAAGATTGTCATTTTTATAAAAGTTATGATGTTTTATATCACTTAGCATGTAATTTTCTTAGTAACACTAGATATAATCGTCCGTGCAAGCATGCTTATAATTCATAGAATATTTGCAATTATTATAATTCCTTAATTCATAGATTTAACGAGCCCAATATATGTTGCTTTTTTTGTCTCAACTTATGTCACAGATGAATTTGGAGAGTCAATCAAATTCTTGTATAGTAATTTTTAAATATTTTAAGTTGTTAATTATTATGATTTATAGTAGTTTTTATATAATTTTCTAATAATATATGTTACTTTCTTTATCCTAATTTATGTGTTGCTGATGTAATTTGGAGAGCCATATGTTTTAGATATTTTATGATTTATAGTACTTTTCAAATAATATATGTTACTCCATCTGCTCCAATTTATGTGGCGTTGATAGAATTTCAAGAATCAACCAAATTTTTTATCTCTTTTAAATATCTTAAGTTGTTAATTATCGTAATTTATAGTACTTCTTAAATCATTTGTATATTACTTCTTCTATCCCAATTTATACGGCATTGATAAATTTTGAGAGTCAACCATTTTTTTAATATATATTTTAAATATTTTAAGTTGTTAGTTGTTGTAATTTATAATACTTATTGCGTAATTTTTAAATATATAAATTATTAGAAAAACTTTTTAAATTAATGTAATTCTACAAAAGATGAAGGGCAAAGTGATCAATTTGGTGTATGATCTTAAGCTCCTCACATTCGTTCAATCCTAATTTATGTGGCATTGATATATTTTGAGAATCAACCAATTTTTTTTTATATTTTTAAATATTTTAAGTTGTTAATTATTGTGATTTATACTACTTTTTACATAATTTTTAGATAACATAAGTTACTTTCTCTGTCCTGATTTATGTGACACTGATGCAATTTGGAGAGACAACCAAATCTTTTATATAGTTTTTAGATATTTTAAGTTGTTAATTATTGTAATTTATAGTACTTTCTATATAATTTTTAAATAATATATGTTATTCCCTCTGCTCTAATTTATGTACGTTGATATAATTTTGAGAATCAGTCAATTTTTTGTATGCCTTTTAAATATTCTAAGTTGTTAATTATCGTGATATATAGTACCTCTTTGTCATTCTCATGTTACTTTATATGTCCCAATTTATTTGACACTGATAAATTTTGAGAGTCAATGAATTTTTTATATATATATTTAAAATATTTCAAGTTGTAAATATTTTATGTTGTTAATTATTGTGATTTATAATACTTTTTACGTTATTTTTAAATAATATATGTTACTTTATGTGTCTAAATTTATATTACACAAAATTTGGAAAGTCAACAATTTTTTTAATGATTTTTAAATACTGAAGTTATTAATTATTGTGATTTATAGTACTCTTTTGTAATTTTTATTTATAATATTTTTTATGTAATTTTCCTTCGTTCCAATTTATATGGCACTTATAGAATCTCCAGAGTCAAATAAATTTTGTATATGTATTTAAATTATTTTAAATGTTAATTATTCTGATTTATAGTACTTTCTATGTAATTAACAAAAAATAAAGTTTTTATTTTTTAAAATTTTAATATTTTAAATCAATTTTATCTTTTTTGGTCGCACATGCTTTTAATTGTACAAATTCAAAAACTTATAGTGGAACCCATAGCTTGAAAAGAAAGACCATAAGCTTAAAGTAATTATTAATAACATTTTTTTAAAAGTAGAAGGGCAAAATGGAAATGAGGAGTTTTTACCCTAAGCTCCTCATTCCCTCTTCTAATTTATGTGGGTACAGATAAATTTTGAAGAGTCAATTAAATTTTTTTATATGAATTTAAATATTTTAAATTATTATTTATTGTGATTTATAATACTTTTATATAATTTTTAAATAATATATGTTATTCTCCCTATTCAGATTTATGTGATACCGATAGAATATGAATAATCAACTCAATTTTTTATATGTCTTTTAAATATTCTAAATTATTAATTATTGTGATCTATTATAACTTTTATGTTAATTTCAAATAATTTATGTTACTCGCTCTATCTCAATTTATGTGGGACTTATTGAATTTTGAGAGTAAATCAATTTTTTATGTCTTTTAAATTTTTTTAAGTTGTTAATTATTATAATTTATAAAAAAATTACGTAATTTTCAAATATATAACAGATTATAAAAAAAATGAGATAAACAAATTGAAATGGTGTTTGTTTTATATCCTCACTATAAAAATGTTATTTTTTAAAAAGTGTATCAAGTCAAACATAAACAAGCAAAAATAAACAAAGGAAATAACAATTAACAATTTAACGTAAAAGACTCAAAATGTATACAATACTACCAATGGCATAAAGCTGCAACAAAGATCAAAAGTGTGATAATTAAATGAGAAAAGAAATTAAATACATCCTGAACTTGTCCTGAAAAATTGATTTCACACTTAAACTAATCTGATGATCTTTTACACACCTATACATATTAAAAGTGAATTTTATACCACCCTGAGATGTATAACACTACTCTCACAATATGTGGTGTTTTACACTCGCCCACCACGTCAGCACCACGTCAATGTCATGCCAGAAATTATAAACTTTTTATTTTTTTATTATTTTCTTTATTTATTAACTTTTCATTTGTTAATTATATTTACACTAATTAATCCCTAATTAACTATTAAATTCCTCCAATTTATATCATCTTCATCACTAAACCCCATCCACTCCATCTCTTATCTTATCGAAAAAATCATATCCGACCACCATCATCACCAATTCTTTGCTCTTCTCCACCAACATATCACCTTCAATTCTTCTTTACCACCCATCACCATTATCATTATCAATTTCTTTTTCTTCTTCTTCTTCTTCACCCACCACTAGCAAATCCACCACCATATTATTTTTTAAAATAAAATTAAAAAAAATAAAATTAAAATAGATAAATTATAATTTGTTCATATAAGAGGTTAGTGTAAGATCAATCATAGTCCCCTTATTTTTAAATTTTAGATATTTTCTTAGTTTATGTCATTATTCATTTTTTTATTTTCTCTTTGAAAAAATTTAAGCAATAACATGATTTTTTTTAATTTGACGATTGGAAGATAATTTTTTTGTAATTGTGAAACATCATTGCGAATTTTAATATTTGGGATAAAAATGTTAGATCTAAAGCCGATTTTTTAAATTGATTGAAAATATGTGGTGGTCAAGGTGGTATTTTCATGGAAATTGAGGAAAGAAGAAGGGAGGAGGGGGGGGGGGTATCTTTAAATCAATATTTTGCAAAGAAAAAAAGAAAAAAGGACTGAAAAACGCGCCTATTTTTTATGTTTTTTTATTTTTTGTGTCACATCAGCATATAGGGCGGTATTAAATTCACTTTTAATATGTATAGGTGTGTAATAGGTCACCAGATTAGTTTGAGGGTGAAAATGACTTTTCGGGACAAGTTAAGGGTGTATTTGATGTCTTTTCTCATAATTAAATTTACATGGGCCCACTATTGTAAAGGTCAGTAGCGTCTTTTCAACACCCAAAAAATAAAAACCCAACTACAGTAGCAAACATTATTAACCGATTAGGAAAAGCAAATTTACTTTGAATTACCACTATATCCCCATACCAGAAAAGAAAGAAAGTAGCTGGTAAAAAGGTCCTGTGGTATTTCTATCAAACCACGTGAATATCTCATCTTAATCTGTGTAAGTATCATTTGTGAAAGCATTGGAAAAGACAAAAAAACACCTTAGTGGGCAAGCAAGTATGACGACGAAGAGTTGGTTGCTTGCCCACACTTCTATATAGTACTAGATACAGTTCCCGTGCTACGCACAGACCCAATATTGATATTCTGAAATTTTAAGATATGTCTAATTTAGATATGCATATATTTTTTTTTTAAGATTAATGAAATTTGTAGATGCACTGGATATGTTGTTGTTGTTGTTGTAATGAAATTTTTAGATGTACATACATTATTTTTTAAAATCAGGAAGAAAGTATTCAAATCAGCCCAATCTTTATAATTTTGATCCAAAAATTCATCCAACCTAGGCCCAAAAGAAAGCCCAATCCGCAGTCCAACCTTTCACTCCATCAGTGCCACACAAGCACCACGTGGATGCCACCTAAGCGCCACATAGGGAGCCAACATACACTAACACACGCTCCTCACATATCTTCCTTGACCAGCACACACCCTCGCCATGTGTCATCTTTTTATTGGCACCTTAGGCTCCTTAATACACTGAACTACCTATTGTAAGTTGTAACCCTACTTAGGCCTCATTTGTTTTCATTAAGATTAAGACGTCTGAATCTGAATGCACATCTGAATGGTTAAGATGTTGTGTCTAGATCTGAATACTGAATAATTAAGACTGTTTATTTTTCAACATCTGGATATGCGTAATTTATTTATTTATAAATATAATAAAAGTACAATTCAAATAAAAATTAATTATATATTAGAAAATTACTTAATTTAATAAAAATAAAACTATTATTTGATTAAAAAAATGAAACATTTACGTTTACTAGTGATGATGGAGATGGTTCGTAATGGTGGTAGTGGTAGTAATGGTTAGTGTTTGTGGCTAGTAATTGCCGGTGATAGTTGTGATGGTAGAGGTGGTTGATGTTGTAGTGACTGTCACAATGATGGCGATTGGAAGTGTTGGTGGTGGTTTTTGTGATGGTGAAGTTGGCTAAGGTTAGTAGTTGACGGTGTTGATGGTGATAACGAAAAAATGTGTGGTAGTTGACGGCGATTCTAGTTGTGATGGTGGATGTGATTGGTAGTAGGGATTGACCGTACTGGTGGTAGTGGCCGATAGTGGTGGAGGTGGCACTGACTGTGACAACGATGGTGGTGATGGCTGAAAAACGTGTGGTGATTAATGGTGTGTTGGTGGTAGTTAACGGATGTGCTAATTGTGATGGTGGAGTTGGTTAGTTGTAGGGATTGACCACAGTGGTATTGGAGGTGATGGTGGTAACAATGGATATAATTATATATAATGATGGAGGTAGTAGGGGTGGTAGTGGCTGATAGTAATGGTGGCTGGTGGTGGTGGTTGACGATGGTAATGGTGGTTGACAATGGTGGTGGTGATTGTGATGACAAAGGTGGTAACTGGTGGTGACTGGTGATTGTGGATAGAGTGGTGGTGAATATTATCAATACAAGTTTACCTTTTAATGGTATTAAGACTTTGTTCTAGATCTTAATGATTAAGACCAATTCAGACCAATTAAGTGCTAAATCTGAATAAAAACAAATGCACTTAATGGCCTAAGGTCTTAACCATTCAGATTCAGACCTCCATTAAGTCAAACAAATGAGGCCTTAGTCTACCTAAAATACCCTAAATACCCTCGAAGCCCTAAAATGTTGTGGAATTTCATCAGCCGTTCCTTTTGTTTTCTTCTCCTTTTTCCTTTTCCAGAGAGAACTCCATAGATCTTTTGCCATGGACAGAATTTGCTAGCACCATTTTCGTACAAACTTTGCTCTCTTCTCTGAAGAACATCAGACGCTCCCTCCCTCCCTCTCATTTACATCCCTCTTCTTAATTTGGTTAACACAAGAGGCCAAATAGTTCTGAAAATCTCTTGAGGGAGAATCAACAAGCAGAGATTTTGATTTCAAACGGCCATTTCATTTTGAAATCCCGCCCAAATTCTCAATCCCAACCCTAGTTCGTCACTATAAATACTACATCTTTGCACTCATTTTGAACAGGACTTTTCCTCCGCCCCCTGCACTATTATAGCTACTGGTTTTTACTCTTAGGCATTTTGTTTTCGCATTCTCGTTTGGTTCGAGTTTGGATCTTCGACGATAAGTCCTTCTTCACTGCTCCAGACAAGGTCTGTACTCCTTATTTTTTTATTTCATTCAAATTTTCGAGAAGCAATGTAGTCATTTAAATGTTTCTCTTCTTTGTTTAATCTTTTTGAATATGTGTCCAGAACCTATGATTTTGTCTATTATGAGATGAAAAAGTTAGTTTGTGACAAGAATAATGTTGGATTAGGAATTTTTAAGGCCAAGTGATATGTAAACTAGTCGGATGTGTAAAACAATGGTATAATTTTGTATCAAAATTCTGCTTATACTATTCCTAAGTGGTATGTGAACGAGTGTCACTTTGTTTGAGTTGGTCACTGTATGCAGCTGCTTTGTCTTTAAGTATATGGTAACATATGATTTAGAGTACTTAATAATAAGGTCTGGAGAAACTTGTGTTTTAGGAGGAGGTTGAAAGTGTAGAGCTTTGCATTTATAAATTTGGAATATCTTTCCAGTTTAAATTTATTTCCTCTCTGTTTGTTTTGTTTGAAAGGAACTCAATTTAAGCTTCAGAATCAATTTTGTTTTGGATAGTTTAGAGGTTATATTTCTCTTCTTGCTTAGGTAGTTGTATCTAATTCTATTGAAATAAATGAGTTACCAATCATGTTTAAATTAAGTTGTTGAATTCTCTCTCTTTTCGGTAGAAGTGTATTAGGATACTTAGTTTGATTAATATATATTTCTAAGGCTTTATTTGTATAGTTAATCATGCTTAAGGTATAGGCTAGTTGGTAATTACCCGCTCCGGATTGTAACATTACGCAAACAAGTACTGAACGTCATACTTTTACTTGAGTTTTTAATTGTTTGATTGAGATTATAGCCAAATTCGCGGAAGTTCTGTTAAGAACTTAGTTGCTTAATTGCAGGTCATAGTATGTTGTATTGTCATTCATCCTTTGATTGAAATTATATTCTAATCTTTTCCTTTTTTTATTTATACATTGCACTTCGGAGAAAAATATAGTCTTGATTCAAGACTCTCTTAAGTAAAGTCTCAAGGCGAGACTTGACTCGACATACCCACACTTAGATTCTAAGGCTAAACTCCCACGGAGTCTCGAAACGAGACTCAACTCTACCGCTTGTCTAAGAAAAGAGTTGACATTCTACATTCTTAAGTCATACCTGATAACGAGGAAAACAAGCAACATGCTTTGGGTGCCTATGGCGTCCCTTTTCCTTCCTTTCTCTCCTTATATTTAACTCTTTGTGATCTTTGATTTATTGTTTGTTGGGTTTATTTTTAAATTTGGGGTTCACATATTGAGATTCGTAATTAACGTAGAATTAATATCAAAATGCTAGTTAATCACAGAATATCTTGTTTAGCAAAACTTTTAAATCATTGTCCGAAATTTGATTTCCGAATATTCCGTTAACCTTAAGAAGAAATTTTAATGATTCATTTGTTATTTACCACTATATTTTGATAAGCATTTTTTTATGAATTAGTCAAATTTATTTTAGTTTAATCACACTGGCACTTGATTAAAGAATGTTGCTTCACGTCAAATGCTTACATGCAATTGAATCTCTTTTAAATATTATGAACTAAATTTATTTTTATGAAACTCTTTTAAATATTATCACGTCAAATGCTTACATGCAATTGAATAACATCTAGTTCATGTTTGGCTTTCAAAGAATTGGCTTAAGTTGTTCTTAGTTTAATATTAAAAGGGATTGTTAATTTACAACCTCATTTTTATGAAAAAGGTGAAGATTGGAAAACTTTTGTCAAATTAGTTGCCCTCCTTTTAACAACACCTTTTCAGGTCCTTCAAAGGTCCAAAAGTGCAGCAATTTTTATTATTAGAGTGTAGATTTTTTGGGTCATAAAATGCAGCTATTTAAGAGCTTAAAATGAAGATTTTTTTGGTGTAAAAGATGAAAAAAAAAGTCTTCTTGGATCAAAATAGCAGCTTTTAAATAAGTTAAAAAGTGTAGATTTTTGGTCCAAGAAATGCAGATTTTGGAGAAGAAAAATAACTGTTTTAAGAGCTTAAAGTTGCAGATTTTGGTATAAAAAATGTAGCTTTTTTTGAACTCTAGAGTGCAGATTTTTGAAAAATAAAAATGGCTTTCGAAAGGATAAAAAATATATTTTTGAGAAAGGGCAAGACAATGTTTACGTGTTTGCAAATTTTTTTCCTCTCCTTTGCTTTGAAAAATATTTCATAGTAAGATATCAAATATATTTACCTATTACTTCCTCTTTCTTTTTTAAAAAAAAACAAATATGTTATAATATTCTCCGTCTTGCTTATATACTATCTTCATATATCTTATACACATTTTTTATCTTACATGTTATCTTATTTTTCTTGTTTCACTTTTTAGTTAAATTCCTTCTTTTAAAACGAATAAATAATAAATATTTAAATTATTTTTCTAACCTAAGTCTAACCGGTTAATCGTATTTAGTGGATCTTGAAGGATGCTTAACCCCTTCCCTTTAGGATAACTAGAACTCTTACCTAGAATTACATAAGTTAAGTAGACCATTAATTAGAGTTAATTTAGCATGACTTATTTAATAATTTAAGTGTCCTAATTCACCCTTTAAAAATAATTAGGTGGCTACTCTTTAAGTTAAATAATTGAAGAATCACCAATATGTTGTACTTTGCTTTGACTCGATTAAAATGAGTATAACAATTGGTACATGCATTTTGAATATAATGTATGAAATTGGTACTGGATACATTAATTCATTATTATATTGGATATATCAAATTAATACTGAATTTATTGTATTTTGGATATAATGTATGAAATTGGTACTGAATACATCAAATTAATACTAGATACATATAAATATATGTATATGAAATTAATATTAGATACATACAAATAAATACATGAAATTTATACTAGATACCTATGAACATATACATGAAATTAATAATTGATACATATTAAAATATACACAAAATTAATACTAATGATACATTAGATGAAAAGTAATCAAATTATATAATCAAGATATACATATTTTTGTCTTATATTAATGAAATTAATGAATTTATTATTTTTAAAAAGTAAAAAAATGAAATTAATTAAACACATACATTCCTTGATTTTTACCTTATATTAAAGAATTTGATTGTAAATTTCCATAATTAATTGTCCATGTATCTGAGATACATACAATCAACGTGAAATATGCATGTATTCGAAGTATGAAAAGTGGTAAAAAATTTAATTAGACAAATTAGTGTCTTAAAGAGTAGTGAAGTTCTAAAAGTGTGCGTTCTATTTAAGTTACCCATAATTTTTAGCATGTAAAGTATCATCTACATGTACTTTCGTTTCAGCTCCATTGTAGCCGGTAGCTTAAGGGTGTATTCATTATGGAGAAATATATTTTTCGAAAAATGTTTTCCTATTTTCTCATGTTCGGTTGATTAAAAAAATTGAAAAAATATTTTCTTTAAAAAAACAAACTCCTTTTTATAAATAAGGAAAATGAATTCCTTAATAAAAGTAAGAAAAATAAGTGACATTGTCTCTCTCACTATCAAAACCACCCACTCCACCCCACCACTCACCCACCTACACCCCCGCCCCCAAACCCCGCTCTCCCCCACCACAATACCCTGTACCCATTACTCCACCCCGCTCATTATCATTATTTTGTATTAAATATTTACAAAAACATGTAGGATAATATTTTTTACTTACGTAGAACACAAGAAAATAGGAAAGAAATTACTTGTTTTTTTAGAAAATATTTTTCATGGGAAACATTTTCCTCGGTACCGAACTCATCGTAAGTCTAAACATAAATTTATTGCTTTTTCTGAAACAACGCATGCCCATTAGTTATGTTGGTATAATAGGCAGCTTGTTTTAAACTGAAACTTTTGACATATTTTTAGGTTTTAATTCACAGCGTGACATCTTAAATTGTTCATAATTTTGATTCTTTTCACCAAATTTTTGTGTACAAATCTAAGTCACACATATAAGCTAAGAACAATGTGTCAAAATGTCAATAGATTACTTGAAGAATGGCAAAGAATGATAACTTTGAATTCTCTCTCTTTTTGACCATTTGATTTGAAGTAAAGCACAGAATAAAAACATTGCCTTTCTCAAGAAGAAATATGGGCTTTGCCTTAACAGAGTCACAGGGTAAAAGAAGAGAATAAAAATTTGCAGGACCTTTCAAGAAAAGTTATGTGAATATGATCATAATAAAATAAACAATATAGCAACATTCCGGCTAAATTTTCTTATTTGTGTCAATTATATATACATATACGATTTCAATTGCAACAGAAGTCATCAATAAAATTATTATACAATAAGTTCAACCAACAAGTCTAATCAATGACACATTATGGGGATAACAGATCAGGAGGGGCTAATTGGACAAGTTCAGTCAATTCGGTATATGAAGATATTGAACCTTCCTCCGGCTGGATAGAAGATACTGAAAACCATTATCTTCTAATTGATCTCCCTGGTATTCATACTTCATGTTTCCTCATTTTTGAGTCGGAGTATATGTTTGCATAAATTATTCATATAATTGTTGCTATTATCTACAGTGACTGAAATTAGCTTATCAATGACGATGTTAAATTTTTTGATCTTGCTCTTTTTAATTGGTTAGAAGGGTTCAAAAGAGAGGAGGTGAAGCTTCAAATTGATATAGTTGGCAATATAACGGTAAGTGGAGAAAAGAAGATAGGCGAATATAAATTTATTCGCTTTCAAAAATCAACGAAAGCACCTGAAAAGTCAAAATCTGAGGATACCAGCGCGAGGCTTGAGGACGGGATTCTGTATGTGATCATCCCGAAAGAATTACCAGAAAATAATGAACGCAACGAGGCAGCAATTGCTAGCTCTGATCATGAAGATAATAAACAAAAGGAAATAGAGGAAATAGAAAGTTCGAATGGTGATGAAAAAGACCAAAAAGAAAATGACAAAGAGGGAATGAGTGGGGAAGACGAATTTTATGATGCAAAAATGGCGAAAAAGTGGCACGAGAGCGTTCTAGTTGCAGCAGGAAAAGATATTCTGAGGAAGAACAAAACGATTGTAATTACAGCATTGCTAGCATTTTCTTTCGGGGTTTTCGTTTCTCAAAAATGTCAGTCAAGTAAAATTGATTAAGCTTTGTGACTAGTATTTTTCAATTATTCTGTACTGAACATATTTAACGTGCAATGAACATCTATATTGAAAGACATCTTTTAACATCATTTAGTTTTGCAAAATGAATTCAAAAAAAATCCTTTTGAAAATATCATAACAACAACATACCCAGTGTAATCCCACAAAGTGGGGTCTATGGAGGGTAGAATGTACGTAGTCCATACCACTACCTTAGAGGTAGAGAGACTGTTTCCGATAGACCCTCAACTCTATCGGAAATGTAGTGCACTTTACAAAAGAAACCAGAGTATTGGCATAACAACTTTAGAGGGCAAAGCAACAAATATCCAAGTCAATTGGAGGTGGCTAAGGACTCAATTTGATTCTGATTATAACAAGAGAAAGATCCACCAGAATAAGCATAAGTTCAAAGTTGAATTTTATCTTAAAGGGACCTGATTCCTCATGAAATCTATCCACCAATTCAGAAAAAGCACAACACTGTTTATACTTCTTACTTTATTCCTTATCAAAATGTGATACATAGAAGATGTATGATACTTTTAATAGTGTAACGTTTTTCGGAAAAATCGTGCGTACTTAAATCCAAAACGAATAATACTACACCATGTTAAGAATATTTTGGCTGTTTTCTTCGACTCGTGTGATAGAACAGTAGGTTGAAGAATCCACAAAGCTATAAAAGGGACAGAATCCCCATTTTATATAAGGTGTACATAACGATATAATATGTGTAATCCCCATAAGCATGTTCTTATTTTATATTTAAGGAGACAAAATTAAGAGCACTAATTCTGGAAGTTTTGTTGGTTATTTCCAACATGGTGCAATCAGGGCAATTTTCTAAACTTTAGTAGAGCTAAACCCATCTATTATAGGTATAATTTTATTAACACAAAGTGTATAGTGGAAACAGTACTCATAAAGTGGAATGGAATTCGAAGCTTGATGATATAATTAGTGGAATTCAAAATGAACTTTTCTCAGCTAAAAAGTAGGTTGAAGGACAACTTATAGCAATGTACCATAAAATGTTCCTGTTAATATGGCTCATTGCTATGACCAAATGTTTTAAAAGGCATTTTTTGGGCCAGTTTCAAGGCAAGGTGCAGTAAAAATAATGCACCAAAGCATATTGGCAGGTGCAAGTATCATCGGGTGTAAGCCTTAACTTTTCGGACAGAGGCGTATCTAAAATTTCGAAAGGATGAGTGCATTATTACGAAAAGGTAGATTTAAGATATAAAATTTTTCGATTAAACCTTTAGGTTCATATTATGTCTTGTCATGTATTAAGTAAAATATCTCATTGTTATGCTCACGTCTTTTAGAACACTAGTATGTCACTGTACATCTTAACTATTATTCAATAAAAATAACATATTCTTGTATAATTTATAAATAGAATTTAAAAAGAATAGAGTGTTTGCAAATCTTACTCCCGTCCAATTATGGGCATGTAATCTATTCCTCGTGGCATAAATATTGAGAATAGAGAGAATCTATTTGACAGCTACATTTGTTGACAATAGATGGTGAAGAAAAAGGCGTCCAGAAGATAGAAAAAGGGTATTTTTTTCACTTTACCTTTAAATTTTTGACAAAAAGGAATGGCCCATCCAATTGTTGGGCAGTGGAATCGTGCGCCAAACCAAGCATTTTTATTGCATCACTCATCGGTTTAGTCATGGTCAAGCCTTCCACACTAACATTGGGAGAAATCATGTCTTCCGGTTAGCTCGATTGGCAAAGGTTTACGAATTTGTATTAAAAGGTTACTGTCGTGCACCAAATAAATTAAGCTCAATATTTAAATGGAAAAAGATAAGATGAATTACTCATTTTTGAGTTTTGAGAATTATGATCAACCCAAAGAGTTAGATAAGAAGATGCGGAGGACACATATTAGGGTAGAAAGGTAATAACTAAGAGTGAGTGTGTCCATACTAGTAGGAGTGTATTGACTTGCTGTTCATTTTAGTAGTCGTAGTATTTACTCTTGTTTTTTGTTCTTCGATTTATGTTTATTATCTGTAGTTGCGTTGAAGTTTAATTATAGTATTATTTTGTTGTAGTATTGTTCTGCTACCATATGTTGTTTCATTACAATATATGTTGTTTCTTTTATTTCCATTATTTTTTTTTTCTAGACCGTTTTTACTTGAGCCGAGGGTCTACCGCAAACAACCGTTCTACCTTTGAGGTAGAGGCTATATGTCTACGTACATTCTAAGGCCTCTCCAAACTCCACTTTATGGGACTACACAGGGTATATTGTTGTTGTTGATCGACTCAAAGAGTTGGCTCTAGACGGATTTTTCTTTTTATCATTAAAGGATAATATTTGGAGAAACCATGAGAACCTAAGCTACCACTACTAGAAAAGAATATATGCTCTAAAAGGGAACTAAAAAAGTGAAATATTAATTTTACCTGTTACAAACGACATACTTTGGTAAGCAAAATGACCTAAATAGCTGCTAAGCCCAACACTTTTTGACAAGAGAGCTATGACAAAACACAATATTGACAGTAACAAGAAGATATTGCAAGAGATATGATACGACCCTTATTCATTTTCTATATCCATTAATGTCAGATGACTTGTATAAAAATATTTCAAATGACGCTCATCTGATTGTACCATCACTAATAAGTATCACTTTTTTCTTTTAATCACATACCTGTCATGAGTTGCACTAGATTAAGATGATGGCTTATCCATGAAGTAAAAATTACCCATTTAAGTACACAAATTGCATAAAAGTATAAAACGAATTCTATAGATTCTATTAAGGAGTATTAACGCTGTCAAAATCATATCCCAAAAGGGCATGAAGATCTAACAACAATTTGTTAAAATAGTTAGCATTTCAATTATAAATAGAGGTTGTGTCTCCTAGGGCCAAAGAGGTAACTAATTTGAATTGTACTGTCATTAGTTATTGGTTATAAATACTAATATAATGAAGGATAACTTGAGACAAACTCCATGTCTGCCTCACCTTAGCACTCCACAAAGCATAAAGCTAATCTCAATTCTTTAAAAAAAAACTAAACTTAATTAGTTCAGTAGATTAGAATAACTTAATACTCCACAGACCATAGTACTTTTTGATATTTAAAATAGACTTAACACATAATTAAGTCCTTAAATTTGTTAGGATATTCCATCTTGTTCCAATTGAACATATCAACTCGTGATAAAATATTCTAATTAGACGATTTCGATTCAATTTTTTTTTTTAAAAAAATGTATTCTCATTTGTCTATTAGATAGTCAAGTAAACCATATAAATATGACATTTTTTTAAAATTATACGTATTGGCCAAAATAAGTCATAAAATCTCAGACATTTTTTTACTTGAGGTTGATGTGTATAATTATTATGTGATTAACTTAACTATCTAATGAACAAATGAGAACACACAAAATTTGAATTGAAAGTGCATAATATGAAATACTTTATTAGGAGTTGAGATTTCAATTTGAAACAAAGCTCAGTTCGAATATTCAAATGGTAGGAATTTAAGAGGATTGATTATGTATTAAGTCTTTAAAATAAGTATGATTATTGGATGTTCCGTCATTTAAAAAAAATAAACATAGGATTATTAATTAAGAAGCAAAAAGGAGAGAAGCCGAAAAAGCAGAAGATAGAAGAAAAATAAATAAAGGAAACTTCACGAGAGAGATTGGAATATAATCGTTATCTCTATTTTTTCAACCGTGGAGATCGCATCAACTACGGCATTTGCTGTCACTGTCATACACCACCATAAACATTCTCCAAAATTACCATTTTACTATCACACAAACAGAGAAAGCAAAGGGCAAATAACAGACAAAAGAAGCAGAAAAATACAAACAAATCTCTTCCAACTCTTTTACTCTCGCGGCCCATCTACTTCACCGCCATTAATGGCTATCTCTACACTATGAAACCATGAATATGTCATCTGGGCCACCGCCGGAGCAGCAACCCCAACAACACCAAGAACCGCCGTCAAAGCCACCACAACTAATCCGTAAACTTGTGGTGGAAATTCTTGACGCAAGGAATCTATTACCAAAGGATGGGCAAGGGAGCTCCAGTCCATATGTTGTTGTGGATTTTGATGGACAGAAGAAGCGGACTTCGACTGTGTGTAGAAATCTTAACCCAGAATGGAACGAGGGTCTGGAATTCATCATTTCGGATCCCAGAACCATGGAGTTTGAGGAGCTAGATATTGAGGTTTTTAATGATAAGAAGCTGAGTAATGGGAATGCGAGGAAGAATCATTTTTTAGGGAGAGTAAAGCTGTATGGAAGCCAGTTTGCGAGGAGGGGCGAAGAGGGTTTGATATACTTCCCTTTAGAGAAAAAGAGTGTTTTTAGTTGGATTAGAGGTGAGCTGGGTTTGAAGATTTATTACTATGATGAAATGGTGCAGGAAGAGGAGCCGCCACCGCCGCAGCCGGAGCAGCAGCTGCCGCCCCCGCCCCCGCAGGAAGAAGTGAAGAAGACCCCTGTTTTCGTTGTCATGGAAGACCCTCGCCAGAGGATGCTTGAAATTCCTATGCCCACGGAGGTTGCCATGGAAGCGGAGGAACAATCTCCGCCCATTGTCACGATCGAGGAATCTCCTCCGCCGATGAATATGCCGCCGGAACAGCAGCAGCAACAGTTTAGTCACAGGCATGAGGAGGGTCCAGGTCCACCAATGATGAGTGGTCCACCACCTGAGTACCCACCACAGGAGGTGAAGAGGATGCAAGCAGGGAGAGCTGGAGAAAGAGTGAGAGTTATGAGACGGCCAAACGGAGACTATTCACCTAGGGTGATATCCGGGAAAGTCGGAGGAGAGTCAGAAAGAATCTCTGCGTTCGACCTCGTTGAACCAATGCAATACCTATTTGTTAGAATTGTGAAAGCTAGAGGTCTTGCTCCGAGTGAAAGCCCATTCGTGAAGATCCGTACATCAAACCATTTTGTCCGGTCGAAAGCAGCCATTATCCGGCCTGGTGAACCGCTATCGAATCCAGAGTGGCAGCAGGTCTTCGCCCTAGGCCACAACAAGCAAGAGAATACCAATTCAACACTTGAAATTTCAGTTTGGGATAGCGCCTCGGATCATTTCCTTGGTGGAGTCTGTTTCGACCTCTCCGATGTGCCAGTCAGAGATCCACCAGACAGTCCTCTTGCTCCTCAGTGGTATCACCTCGAAGGTGGCGCCGATGACCAACACAAAGTTTCCGGCGACATTCAACTCTCCGTCTGGATTGGAACTCAAGCAGACGATGCATTTCCTGAATCGTGCAGCTCAGACGCACCGTACGTTGCTCACACTCGCTCAAAAGTCTACCAATCTCCCAAGCTATGGTATCTAAGAATCACAGTGATTGAAGCTCAGGACCTTCAGATAGCTCCAAATCTACCACCGTTGACGGCGCCGGAGGTAAGAGTAAAAGCTCAGCTAGGGTTTCAATCCGTCAGAACTCGACGAGGGTCCATGAATCATCACAGTTCGGCGTTCCACTGGAGCGAAGATTTAGTCTTCGTCGCCGGTGAGCCACTTGAAGATAGCCTCATCTTGCTCGTAGAAGACCGTACGACAAAGGATCCAGGGCTTCTCGGGCTCATAGTAATTCCTGTGAGCTCGATTGAGCAACGGCTCGATGAGCGACTCGTGCCAGCCAAGTGGTTCGGATTGGAAGGTGGGCCAGGTGGGGCCTACTGCGGAAGGCTACACTTGAGGATGTGCTTAGAAGGAGGATATCACGTGCTTGATGAAGCAGCGCACGTGTGTAGTGATTTTAGGCCCACGGCTAAGCAGCTATGGAAACCGGCTGTTGGCATTTTGGAGCTGGGTATTCTTGGAGCTCGCGGGTTGTTACCCTTGAAATCCAAGGGTCCGGGAAAAGGATCCACGGATGCTTACTGTGTTGCCAAATACGGTAAGAAATGGGTCCGGACTCGAACCATAACCGACACATTTGACCCGCGTTGGAACGAGCAGTACACGTGGCAAGTATACGATCCTTGTACGGTTCTTACAATTGGAGTATTCGACAATTGGCGTATGTTTGCTGATGGTGGTGATGATAAGCCCGATTATCGTATAGGAAAAGTACGTATACGAGTCTCTACATTGGAGAATAACAAAGTGTACACAAATTCCTATCCGTTATTGGTTCTGTTGCGATCCGGGTTGAAGAAAATGGGTGAAATTGAGGTAGCAATTCGATTTGTTTGCCCGTCATTGTTACCAGAAACATGTGCTGTTTATGGGCAGCCAGTGTTACCAAAGATGCATTATCTACGCCCACTTGGGGTGGCTCAACAAGAGGCATTGAGAGGGGCAGCAATCAAAATGGTTGCAGCATGGTTAGCTCGATCCGAACCACCTTTGGGTCCAGAGGTAGTTCGGTACATGTTGGATGCGGATTCTCACTCATGGAGTATGAGGAAGAGCAAGGCTAATTGGTTTCGGATTGTAGCCGTGTTAGCTTGGGCTGTTGGTTTAGCAAAATGGTTGGATGACATTAGGAGGTGGAGAAATCCAGTAACAACCATACTAGTCCATGTTCTATACTTGGTGCTTGTTTGGTATCCAGATTTGATTGTCCCCACCGGGTTTCTATACGTCTTCTTGATCGGTGTATGGTATTACCGGTTCAGGCCTAAAATACCCGCGGGTATGGATACCCGAATCTCCCAATCAGAAGCAGTAGACCCGGACGAATTGGACGAGGAATTCGACACAATACCAAGTTCAAAACCACCCGAAATAATTCGGATGCGGTACGACAGATTGAGAATATTAGCAGCAAGAGTCCAAACAGTTTTAGGTGATTTTGCAACCCAGGGAGAAAGGGTCCAAGCGTTGGTAAGCTGGAGGGACCCAAGGGCGACGAAATTGTTCATAATCGTGTGCCTAATTATAACAATAGTTCTATATGCAGTGCCACCAAAAATGGTAGCAGTGGCCCTTGGATTCTACTTCCTGCGTCATCCCATGTTCAGGGACCCAATGCCACCAGCTACTTTGAATTTCTTTAGGAGACTTCCAAGTTTATCTGACCGTTTGATGTAGTCACTACCACTCTGCTCATTAAATAAAAATTAGTCAACAATTCTTTTTTTGGCGCCAGAAATTGTGAAGAAAAAAAGAGAGCTAGTGTGTGAAAATCTCCTTTCATTACAACATGGGAAGAAGTGAAAAGTGTAGGGTCAAAAGGCAAGTGGGAATAAGTGAAAAAAAAGGGGAGGAGCAATGGGGCAAGAAGACTAATTGGAGTGGCGAGATTAAAGGGGGGGGGGGGGGGAGATTTTTGAAAGGACAAGATTATTTTTTGATGTAATTTTGTCGTGAAAAGTATTGACATTGATTTCTATTCCACAAATATAAAAATTGAAAGATAATGATATCTTTCTTTTACTGCATTCCAAGCTTTTTAGACTCAATTCTGTTCTAACTTTGACAAGCTTTTCTCTGACTCACTTTTTAGTTGATACAAATGAGATATACACACATATAATAGACACACACATGAGCATGCATCTACTTCTATGTCATTACTGCGTTATTTTGCTTTTCTTTGAGCCGAGGGTCTATTAATCGAGCTTTCTGCTGCACTCATTTTAGGTGGCATTTGTTTGAAAAACAGGTGAAAGAATGAGAAATTATTTTAGTTACAAAAACTTATAAAATGATTTTTTCTCTCTCTAACAGTGTCTAGTTGAAAAAAAAGGGAAAGTCTTGTGGTATCCTTTGAGAGTTGAAACCAAAAAGATTTCCTGTCTACCCAATAGAAGTCGTTTTGTCTTATTAATCTTTTAGCCAATCAACAATTAACTTTAAATTTGATTTCTAAATTAGTAGTATTAGTCTAAAATATGTTAAATACTACTACTTCAATTCCAATTTATCTGACATTGTTTGACTTGACGGAAAATTTACAAAGAAAAAGAGGAAGATTTTTAAATTTTGTGGTCTAAGACAAACCTTAAACATTTGTATGGCTATAAATAATTTCATTAAGGGTAAAAAAATGAATTTTAAAGTTAAATTATTTCTAATTATAGAAAGATTATGTTTTTTTTGAGGACGGACTAAAAATAAAAGCGTGCCACGTAAATTGAGACGGATGGGTATCTATTATCGAGGATTCAGAATTATAGCCTACATTGTTATGCTATGCCTACCGGGCGCTCGGATTAAATGTAGCATGATTTGCTGGTTATATCATCAGCCAATTCTAAAAATGCTTACACCATTCAATATGTTACTTCTTTTGTGTCCATGGCAGATAAATAGGGCCATGGATGGAGCCTCTGAAATCTTGATCCCTATTTATTTTCAACACAAATTGACCATTGTTGAAACTATCTCAGGTCTGTTAATTCATCATCTCTTATCCAGTAATGTTTAGCAAATCATCGTCAAATACCATTCGAGTGGTAAATTAAACTAGCAAAGTAACAAATGCCAGAGACGGATGATACAGGAAAAGATGACGGTGCAACCAAAACTAAAAATGAGGAAATTTATGAGAAGAAGGAGAAAGAAGATAAGCATTCGGATGAAGATGGAAAAGACGATAAAGATAAGAAGGAAGGTAAAGATAAGAAGAAGAAAAAGAAAGACAAAGACAAGGACGAAGAAGATAACAAGAAGAATAAGAAGGATAAAAAAGAGAAGAATCCCAATGATAAAAAGGACTTAGAAAAACTCAAGCTTAAAGTGGAGAAAATTGATGCCAAGATGCAGGATTTGGTAGACCAGAGGGAGGTCATTCTCGAGTTGTTTAATGAAGCTGGGAAAATTGCAGCTAATGCAACTGCTGCTCGCCTTCCATTCGATCCATTATCGAGCCACTTGACAAAGAAAAAGAAAAAAGCCAAGTGATGCTTCTCTGTTTTTGTAATTTTTGTATGATATAGATTGGAATGAGCTCAAGTAAATACCAGATAAATGTCTATCAGACATTTAATGAACAAATGATAGGAAAATACAGAATTGTAGTAATGAATTATAGTTTGGAAGACAGACTTGTAAATTACTTTAAGCACATGAGAACAGAAACTGCATATGTAAATTTTACCTCATGCACATTATTGAATTACTTTCACATTTTTGTTCTTCATTCTTAAAGTGCATGACAATTGACATTGATATTTCAAACACGATTGAAGTTTCCATCAGGTCTCCAGTTGGTTCCGGAACTTTGTGACTTGCATCTCTGCTTATGACTTGTTTGAAGAATAAATTAGCCAAAGTCTGCATTGCGGATCATGTTCATCTGTTTTACGTGCAAAATTACCAAAGCAAGTTATGCTAAGTGCCTATTTTTTTGTCTTTGATTACTGTGATGAACTACTTACGGAACATTCATGGGTCTGCAATAATGTAACTTCAGAGATGTGTCAAAGCTAAGAGAGTAGGTAATAGAAATAAGTTGTTTGCAGAGTTTACTATGGAAGTTATACTTGCACATTGCTTAAAGGAAATTTTAGATATTTTAATTTTTTCACGAAAAGCTTAATGTACATTCCTCTTTGTCACCATGAAGAGCAATTTATGGTAAATCTGTTAATCTCTCTTGTACTATATTCCAAGGGGAAGCTTCCTAAGACGTGAAATATCGATTCACAAGGAAGCTTCATATTTGTCTTGTTATTACCTTGTTTGCACATATCAACTTGAAACATAACTTAGAAAAGGAAGGATCAACTAATAGATTAGGATCTCAATTTTGTGGCCAAGAAAAAAAAAGATGAGCAAGCAGCCAAGAATTTATTCTGATATTGGCAAAAATGCAACAGGTACTTGCTGTGCAGCTAATTTTTTTTTAAAAATGCCCTTTGACTTTTGATCTCTGTATTACTTTAGTGCTGGAACTCGTTTTAATTTGAATATTTGTTTACTTTATTGAGGATCTAATAATGTTACTCGCTTACATTAGATCTTCTATATGAAGATTATATCAGAAAATCGCCAATTTACTATCACGACAATTGGATTGATTGGAGCTTATACTTCAAGTGTCAAGGTACTTATTGTCATTTCTTCACTTCTTTTTTTTCTCCTTATATTCTGCTTAGTGCTTTCTGAAAAGTACTGTATGATCATTGTAGTTAGTGGCATTGTACCTGGATTAGGTGCACTTCTCAAGTTGTGTATACCAGATCAGAGTTCTAATAAGGTAAGAATTTCATTTCTTTCTTTGGCAATACAATTCTGTATGAGAAGTCTACTTTTCCTTTCTTGAAGGGGAGCCTTGGAGTAACTGGTAAAGTTGCTGCCACGTGACCAGGAGATTACGGGTTCAAGCCTTGGAAACAGCCTCTTACAGAAATGTAAGGTAAGGCTGCATACAGTAGACCCCTGGCTGCCCTTTTACTTTTCCTTTCTTATGCCTATATATGTATTGACTAACAGGTGGAAGTGCAGTACATGAATAATTATTTTGGAGTTGCAACAGGCATCACTTTGACAAAAAACCCACTGTTAAGTCTATCTGGTGTCACAGGAATTGGATTTTTCAGCATTGGAACTGATATCTCTTTCGATACAGCAATGAAAACACTGGCTGATTACAGTGCTGGTTTGAGCTTCAATACAGACATTCTCACTGCGTCACTCACCCTGTATGTAAATCTTCTCCAGCGCGATTCAATATTTCTTGTTTTAAGTACTTTGAATCCCACATTTTTCTCTTGCAAGGTTAAGAGTGCTCAATGTTCTGATGCAAGTAAAATTTGCAGGAGTAATAGAGCTGACACTTTGAGAGCTCATTTTTACCGGCCAATTCTGCCCTTAACGAACACTGGGGTTGCAGCCGAGCTAACACATAGATTCATCAGCAATCAGACGACTCTAACACTGGGAGCTCAGCATTGCCTGTTTCCTTTCATGCTTATTAAAGCTCGAGTTACAACTGATGGCAGTTTGGGTGCTGTTGTTCAAAACAATATTTTCTCAGCACTCTCTCTGACTATTGCAACAGAGATGAATGTCATGGATACCACGAAACCTGCTAAACTGGGGTTTACTCTCGCTTTTAAGCACTGAGTCACAACAACGATAGTAGTCTCTCACAGCAGCGTATTATCTTCGAGTATTTCCTACGACTATTTATGCAAACTAAGTCTATATCCTAGATTACTCTAAACTCTAAAGTCCAAAGGCGGATTCAGAATTTGAAGATTATGAGTTCTTACAAAGTTAATATTGCAATAATAATTGGTTTCACAGTCAAATATTTATAGATTTCCTAATATATACTGTATACAAGCTTCTTTAGAAATATTGGATTACCTGACCGTTGAATCAACATCTCCAATCAGAAAAAACAAATCAAAAAGTAATATGTGCATGAAGGTTCAGGTTGAGTAGGCAAAGATCTGAATAATTCTGCAATTTAATCTCCACCTTCTACGTAAAACAAATTTAGAAGACAAACTGACTATGCTGAGCTTCTTTTACGAAAGTCTTCGTCGTTATCAGCCTGTTGACATAATTAAATAGAAGAAATTTAAGGCTAAGTTAGAACGAACTGTCGTGAGCCGAGACTAGTAAACCGACAGTTCTCATATTCTGGTTGGAAGGTGGAGGCAAAGGAATGGTTATCTGGTGGTCTTGACTGAAGCAAAATCTTCAGTCTTTTTCGTTTTCTTGGTCGAAAATCTTCACCCTCAAGTCATGTTATAACTACTTGCTAATATTAATATTACATGGACCTGGCAAATGAACTGGAGAACTAGAGTCCCACCAAAAAGTTTTGTTTTGGATGGATTGCTTAGATGAAACTGACCTCTAACCTGATAAAAGGGTAATCATATTTATGCAATAGGTTCTCTCCTTTTTCATTGCTCTAGAGCCTCTGAGATTAGGTGTGTAATTCGAGTATTTTGGGGGTTTATTGGGCGATGCCTAAGACTGACACCAACATTAGAAAGACCCTACATAAGCTTGAAGGCCATATGCTAGCAACTTTTGTCCATTCCATGTAAATACTCCAACAGAGCAGATGAAAAACGGGTTACTTCTGTCTTGTATCGGACATGGTAGTTGCAAAAATACGCAATGCTGTAGAACAATTTTATGGAATTTGAAAATTCATTAAACAAGTCTTCCGTAAATATTCAAAACCTTACCAAACCGATTATAAACATAGGCAGTATTGAGATTCACAAATCTCTAACAAAGTCAACTCACCACATATTTCCATATTCTTAAGAAAGAAAAGACTAAATATTGACAAAAGCTTGCTTTGATGCGAAAACCATTAACATTCATGAGCAAGAAATATTTAATGCCCAACAGAAGCCTGAAGAAGTCCATCACGAATCTGCTGTGCCACATCTTTCACAGCACCAGGCCCGTGGGGGATGAAGACAGCAGATGATTTGCTGGAAGCACCAATTTCTTTCATGGTGTCGAAGTACTGGGTTACGAGGACCATGTCCATAACATCCTTTGCCGTAGTTCCAGGCACATTGACTGAAAATCCTAGCACACTGTCTCTCAAACCATCCACAATTGCTTGACGTTGTCGTGCAATACCTAATCCAGAGAGATACTTAGACTCGGCCTCTCCTTCAGCCCTCTTAATTTGCAGAATCTTCTCAGCCTCTGCCTTCTCATTAGCTGCAACCCTCAGCCGAGCAGCTGCAGAATTAAAGATAGTTAGGACACGAAAATAGTAAGGAAGACTGAACAAGAGTATCAAAATTTTCAATTTGGCAAAACTATAATTCTCGAATTGCCATCCTCAAGCCTTTGAGTCTCTGTCTGCACACCAAAATATAAGGTAGGAAAAAAAAGGAGACTGGTCTTCAATGTGCTTGGAAGAAATAGATGTCTAAAACTGAAATGTTTTGCGTCCATGTTTAAATATCTTTATCCATAAATAGATCATTATAATGGTAATGGAAAATCCTTCAACTGGATTGTATATTCCTCTCTGTTAAAGAAGTAAGCATGCAAGGCAAGGCTTAATCAGAGTAAAGAATTTATTTTTACCAGCATTGATTTCATTCATAGCTCTCTTCACATGCTCATCTGGTACTATATCAACTATAAGTGTCTGAACAATTTCATATCCATAAGCTGACATAGCCTGTAAAAAGAGCATCAAAGCACTTATATGATCAAATTAACGATTCAGATCAATGATTCCCATGAAAAATCATCAAGAGTTCACTTACTTTCTCAAGTTCCTCCTCAACAGCCTTAGCAATTTCATTTTTTTGCTCAAAGACATCGTCAAGATTGAGTTTCGGAACACTAGCTCTTATGACTGACAAAATAAAGAACAGACATCTTATTAAACTGTAATCAAATGAGCAAACACTAATGCAGGAAATAAATCATCAGATTTGAATAAAGTGAAAATTTAGTTACTGACCATCAAAAACATATGCCTGAATTTGACCCTTAGTGTTACTTAGCTTGTAGAAAGCTTCATTTGCTTTGTCTGCAATGGCACGATACTGAATTGATGCGACAACGTTGACAAATACATTATCCTGAATATTATTGCAATAAATGTATTAGCATAACACATTGATTTGGACAAACTTACAACTACTAAGTTTATGCTAAAATTAAACGGTGCTCCGTGATAGGGATAAAAATAGACCTTAGTCTTGGTTTCACAGCGCACATCTAGTTGCTGCACCCTGAGGGAGAGATGACCAGCCAACTGGCTTCCAAGGAACCAAGGTACACAGTGGCACCCTGGCTCAAGCACATCCTGATACTTTCCAAACTGCTCCTTAATCGCAACCGTTGATTGATCAACTTGAACACAGCAGAACAAATTACCCATATTCTGGAAGGGCAGCATAAACAACAGATATTAAGAGTATTTAGTCCAGAAAATGTCCACATATTGATCAACTAAACCTGCTCAAATAACATTAAAACTAATGGGATCAAGTATACTTGTCTTTATAACACTAGCCAGCAATTAAGGAAAACTTCAGATTCCACTAGAAAAGTTTAACCTTCCAGAAATTTGTCAAACACAATTAGACAAAAGAAACACCAGTTTACAGATTCAACGTGAATACCACAAGGTCAGTAGTACAGATAACAGGTCAATAAGGAGGGCAACCTTTTGAAAAGAACAAACTATTTTTTCCGGGTACGAGGGTCTACTGGAAACAGCCTCTCTACCCCTACAAAGGTAGGTGTAAGGTCTGCGTACACCACCCTCCCCAAAGGCCCAAACCCCACTTGTGGGAATATTCGGGGTATGTTATTGTTGTATAATATATGGCAGAGGAAGAGAAGTTTAGAGCAAGAAGCGTGATAAACCCAAAGAAAAGTACCAAAATATTAATTTTATCATTGATATGCAAGTAGAATTGAAGATTATATCCCACCTATCGACTCTGAAGTTTCAGTTTCCTGTCAATTCTAAAAAAAAAAGGTAGTAAAATTTTAACCTACTTAACCTCATCAAAACCCAAGAACCCCCTTTCAAACCGAGAAGCACAAGAAACTACAATCCACAGCATTACAGAAATCGAATACCCTTTTCATTACATTATTGAGAGAACTCAACAAACCGTTTAGATTCTACAAACTAGCAAGCGGATCTTCATGCAGTTTCTCACAAAAAAAGGGCAGAGAAATCAAAAGGGGTAAAGAAACAGAGAAACTTAAAAGATTAAAATTCAAGATTCAAAACAAGGTCACAAGCTGAAAGGCACTAAAGTAAATGGACAAGCAAAACTTCATCATCTACGCAAACAAAATAAAAATTGTATTTTTATACGTTCATTCATGCTGAGGGACTGAGAGACTTACGAAGCAAAATCAAGAACAGGAGAATGATAGGAATTCACAACTCAGCTTGAGGATTTGCTTTACCCTGAAGGTGTATATATATTGCAAAAACGAAGAATATCCCAACTAGGCCAGAAACTGCGTGGAAATTGAGTATTTTCCTTTTTTGGTAAACAAAGGATTTTTAGATAAGTAGTCCATTCCAATAAGGATTAAACCATGAAAATTAGAGTTAAATTCCTTGAAAGGTGCTCAAGTTAACAAAATTATCTCTTAAAAATCATTTTTCTTTAATTTAAGATAATAAAGTCACTCAAGTTAAAGAAAATTATTTATCAAAATTAATTTAGGATAATAAAGTCATTCAACTATTTCCTTCATTAACTCTTATTTGTTTATTTTGAATTTTACACGTTCCTTGAGAAACAAATTATTGATAGGAGTATTTTACACCATGATATCTATATTAATTGATATTTAATATTTCTTTTCGTTTTAATTTGTTTGGTTTACTTTTCTTTATAGAGCGTTTCAAAAAGAATATCTCTTTTCTTTTTTTACAACTCTTCAATTTCAACTTTTCACGTGGCATGTTTAAGACCACAAGATTAAAGAACATTTTACTACATTTTAACATATCTTTAATTATTAATCACAAGATTTAAAAGTCTTTCTTATTTTCTTAAATTCCACATCAAGTCAAAATAGTCCAAACAAATTGAAACGGAGGGAATATTAGATCTTAAAAAATGATATGGAAAATAAATAATTAATATTAAAGATAAAAAATAAAAAATTATTTTTTCTTAATATATTAAAAATAATATATAAAAGTAGAAATTTATTTTTGAATTCAATGGACAAGAGTATAAACGAACAACCGGTGCAACTATTTTCAGGCACTAAAAATGTAACTTGGCATTCCATCTTTTATCAAAAAAGTTTTTTTTTTTTTTGGTTTTCTTTGTTGGATCAAAACTCATTTTAAAAAGATCAATTTTCTCATAAACTATTTTAAATTGGACAAATTCCCTTCATTTTGTATTCTTAATTTTTAGGCAGCAAGATTACAAGTTAATTATTATAGTGAAATGATAGTAAAAGATAATCATACTTAAATAAAATCTTAGTCATTTACGTGTTGGATTTAGAAAGCCTAAAGATACTCATACCATAGTGTGATATTGTTTAATTTGAATCAAACCTACACGATTCTACACGTTATGTAGCTTTTCAATCTTTTCAACTACCAATATAAAATTTTTATTTACACATCTAATAGACAAACACCCAACATTACGCTCATGTAATTTCACCCGTCATATAACAATAAGAAAAATAATGGTTCCTAAAAAAAAAAGACTTTTAAATCTTTGGGCTTCCAGTTAGATGTATATCAATATGAACCCATGATAGTGTCCACTGTGCACTATAATAGATTAGATAAAAATTTCTTTTTTGGGTTGATATAGCAATAAAGTGGATTATACCTTTTTCTCCATTTTTCTCTTTAATCGTGTGAAATATTATGTAGCACGTAATAGATATTATTCAGACTGGATAAAGACTGATATTTTTTTTTACTAAAAATATGCAAAATAATAAAGTGGTCATCAAAATTACTAATCTATGGGTCTAGAGATATTAATGGGAAAGTGATTGATGCATAAAATGGCATTGACTTTATTATTTTTAGATGAAGACGAAGACTTCTATGGTTTCCACGATGTGTCGTGTATGGTACTACTATTTCCTTCGTTTTATTTTATCTCTACGATTAATATTTTTTAAAATCCTAAACAAGCTTATAAGTTTCAAATTTATTTTTTTTAAAAAGAATGGATTAACAAGTAAATTAATAAAACTATTCATGATTTTTAAAATGCATGTTAAAAAAAGTAGATTACTAATATGAAACGGCTAAACATATTTAATGTTTTTTCCATAAAATGGAAAATAATAATAATGTGTAAACAGAATCTTGATATTAATTGTTTTGCCAATTATATAATGAGTACGAAATTCTCGTGACCTTCACTATAATTTCCCCCCAATTGCAATGTACTTATGACTTTAATAAGCCTATTGATTTATGAGTAGCGGTTTTTAATCATTATCTTAATTCTTATGGCTTAATACATGGATAATTCGTTAGTCACCAACTATTACTTGTTTTAATTGAGCATTTAAACATATAATAAAGTGTTCTTAATTATTAGATGCTTTCAATTCAAATTTTAGAAAAAAATTTGCCCGAGATCTCAAATGCTCATTACGCAGATAAATTAACCACTTAAGATATGTCACCTACTTTAATTATACACATCATTCTTATTGGTATCATGGAGTTTTACAGCTTATTAAGACTAATTCACATGATTAAATAAGGTGATATATTAATAATTAACTTATTTAATGGACATTTGAGAATACACATGCAAAAAAAAAGTTTCAAATTTGAACCAATTTTTTTAATAAAAATAATTTATGTGTTCAATTGGAACACCCATAAAATAATGATTATAGCATTAAAATTTGAACCCAAAGTACTCTTTTCCACAATATTAGTATTATAGCATTTATTTTTATTTATTTTTGGTCAGATTATAGCATTTATTATTGGTTTTGCTTGTCAATTGTAATTTTTGCGGTTTGTACAATATCAAGAACTAATTCTAAATCATACGCTAACTTATTAGGATGTTATTATTATTAGAAATTCGAAATTAACGGTGAGTCGGTGACTGAGTTATTAACACTGATTTGGTGCAAATATATAATGAGTGCAGGTAAGTAATTTTTTTAAAAAGGATCTTATTCATTCTCACCTCCTTATTCACTTAACACCAGTAATTCACGTGTATATAATTTTATTAATTCAAAAAAAATATTAGGGGATTTTTTTTCATTGTTAAAATCTTGATAGATAGAGTTTATTCAGTATTTGTGTGCTAATATCACGACTTTAAAATCTTTCACTAATCTAGCTTGATATATAGTAATCAGAGGCGGGTGCAACATTGCGGCACCAAATCATCTGAAGTCGATACTTTCGATACTAAGCATAAATTTATGTGTCAAAGTTCACTAAAATTGTAACAAACATTAGATCGGAACCCATTAATTTTAAAATTACAATAGGTTGAATGCTAAAAACTTTTAAAGGAATCTATAAAATTCAAATCTTGATATGCTTTCCGTAGCAATAGAATTATGATAGGTAGATCTAACGACCTGCCCTAAACGTGAAACAAACTGATTAGTAATTTATGTAACCAACTCAACAATTATACAGCAGGTGACAATTGACATTGATATTATAGGATTTTTGTTGTACTCATTATACAATCTAGGATAAAATAAATAGTTAATTAGAATAATATGTTTGATTTAGTGGTAACTGTCAAATGGAGACCACAGTTTTTTTTCCCTCATCTGGTGTCCGCTGTCCGTATTGGTGTCCTGATTATCAAGCACTACAAGGCCTATTCTGGGAGTGGCGCTCCCAATAGGATTTCTCCATACGCAGAACTCAAACTCGAGACCTCTGATTAAGGGTGAAACAGTCCCATGACAGTACTACAACCGAGACCACAAGCTTAGGATGCGATGACAATGTTAAATTCTACCAAACCCCATCACTATCAACGACAAAGTCATGGACGAAATCGAAAGAAACTAAGAAAACAATGTACAAGTAAATGCCAAATGCATAGATAATTTTGTCACACAAGAAAATAAAGGTAATGATTAGAGGATCCACCCTGGTGCTTTGTGTCAATTTTATTAAAAAACTAATACAAGTGGACATCAATCTATATTTTGAAGAAAATTATCTGGTTCATAATCATGGATGTGTTTAATAATGATTTGACTTTTTTTTTTTCTTTTTTTTTTGTGTGTGTTTCGTTTTTGTTCTAGTGCTAGTGACCAAATTTTCTCCTTTTTAGTTATTGTACATTAATATTTTTCGAAAAAAATCACACTATATTACTAAAATTTTAACCAATTTACATGCATTTTAGTAAGAAAATATTTTAAGTTAGCCTTGACAAGTCAGATAAAACTTTAGTAAAAGATATCCAAAATTTAGTCTTGTCAAGTCTACAACTTTAATAAAAAGTGCATGTAGTTGGCCTTGGCAATGCCATACCAAACTTCAGGCAAAAATGTCTATTTGGCCTTCACAAGACCACACTTCAAATAAAAATATTCGAAGTCAGATGCGAATTTTTAACTTTATTCACGGACAGCTAAAGTTATTTTCAAAGCGAATAACCTTGCAAAAAAATAATAATTAAAAAGCAGACACAAGTTAAATGACGATCCTAAAAGCGAAGGGTATTTACGCACTCACTTTTTTTTTTTACCAAAAAACGTGAGTTTATGGGAATGTAATGCGTTGGCAAATTTTGTTGATCATGAAAGGGAAGCATATCTTTTCTTTTTACACAGAGTGACTTTTCGATAATATGTTTTTGTCATCCAATGGAAAAGCTTGTGAAGATCTTGCTTCACACCTCTTTGATTCAAACAAATATGACATCGTTAATTTTTGTTTTTAACCTCTGCTTTAGGGCAATAGATTAGATTATATACCTCACTTGGACAGGTAAAAATTCAGACAAGGTTTGGGTTTGATATTATGGCCTACAAAAGATTATGGACAAATTTCACGTGATTGGTACCAACATAGCTGTTTAAATTGCCCATTTTGGAGCGAGGAACAAATAACATTGTTCCCACAAGTGTGACCTACTGTGCAAGTCCAACATACACCGTGAGCCTTAACCATCCCTAGGACATATGACTAGTAAGGTAAACCAACCTATCGTATCGACGAGATGCAACAAACAAGAAGCAATTTAAGGAAGGAATTCCCAAGTCAAGAATATCCATTACTGTGATCAGACGCGTGACAAGGACTACAGTCAATCGTCAAGTCAGTCAAAACAAAGACTTGTTTGACCATCTGAGAATCAGCTCCGCCCATGAACTCAGTCATGTAACTGCTGAAACATGATAGGATTACAGAAGATGTTAGCACTAACTTATCCTACTTTGTAGTTATTTTCTGTTAATCTTGTTGTTCATCACTGTTTAACTAATTGAACTAATAAACGAGTTTTAAGCTTAACAGCAGGTGTTATAAGTAGAATGTCATGAAGAGGCCAAGTCAACTTCAACAATATTGAGGTCTAGCTCAAACATTCGTGCATAAATATAAGAATGCAACACATAGAAGGCTAGGTCTTCCGGCCAGTGGTGGAGCTAGGTAAAAACGCTTAGTGTGGAAAGTTTTCAGCCTTCCCTCGAGCAGTTTCAAGACGAAACATACCGGGAAAGCCAAAAACTTTCCACACTAAGCAGCAATTAGTCCACCAGGGGAGATGTGAATCATTCAAAAACTAAATAGAAGGACTACATTAACATTATGAACCACGATTCATGGACAAACGCTACATGATGAATTTACTCGTAAATCAGTTGTAGTGGAAAACTTGAAGTTAATCATCCGCCAATTTATGCCCCTTGATTCTCAAAAGCGAGTTTGAGGAATGTTTCGACCCTTAACGAATCCTTGTGCATTACTAGTATATGCTCTAGCCTTACCTTTGGAACCTGAGCGGATGTATATATCCTCCATTACTATATCCGTGCAGGGAACTGACGCGCTGCAATCCAGCTTCACGGCAAAGTCCCCTTGGGAGGTTCCATATATCTGTCTAAAAGTAATATTACTAACCTGTACTGCTGAATCCTGCAACAACCAATGAACTAAATGCTTAAGAAGTCGATTTCACCAGAAGCAGAACATTGTAAATAGAAGTTACCTACATGTTCCGTACAGTGTTCATTATCGCAATAGAACTGATCGATAATAATAGGGTTATATGAATCTTGCGTCAATATTCTCTCGAAAATGATGTTCCTAGCATGCCCTTGGCCTCCCTGATCAAATAATAAAGCTAGCAAGTAATTAGGCTGCTCAATCTTTTTAGCTCAATTTACACAATCAAATAATACAGTAACACTTTACCTGCCACGTCTTTATCCGAGCACCATTTGTAGATTTTCTGAACACGACATCACTAACAACAACGTTTTCAACGTTACTGGTAGAACCATGCTTGCCTAGACTTCCAATACTGCATTCAGATGCGGTTTACATTCAGTTACTATTGCATCTAAATTAAATTCAAGAGGACAAAGGCCATGAGGAGATCATAAAACTAACCTTATACCATGCCCTGGTCCGCATATTATGTTGCTGATATTCAGATTGGAACATCCATCAACAATTGAGATACAATCATCTCCTGCATTTTCAAGAAAATTTAGCGTGATCGTTACAAAAATCAGAATTACTACGAGGAGTTTATCCTTAAAGGTTGATAGACATATATGTCTAAAATTACCAGTTCCAATTTGACAGTGATTAATGATAACATCTCTGCTGGATGTAACATGAATACCGTCAGTATTAGGACTTTCTTCTGGGGCATCTATGGTTATGTTTGTGACTGTGGCAGATTCCGATTTCTCAAAATGAACATGCGCGCGAGGGCTGTCCTTAAAGCTCAGTCCACTTAGACTAATGTTTTTGGAATGTGAAAATTCGAAAGCCTACAAAAGAATCCTGTTATTAAATGCCAAAAAACATCCAAAACTGTCTATGAAAGGTTTCCAGAGCATCGAAAACTTACAGTTGGTCTCTTACGGTCCTGGAAATAGAGGCAAATAGAAACTGTTAGAAACCTAGAATAAACTATGGAGGATATTCCACCACGTAAAACACAAATACCTTTAAAAGATTTTTGGCATCAACCTAATAAAAATCTACTGAATTGACTTACCTTAACATTCCACCATTTGTGTCCGCGACCATTTATTGTTCCACTCCCACGCACTGTAAGGCCGTTAACATGTTTAATAAGAATCCACTTATCACAACGTTTGTCGACACACCTCCATCTCGAAGGTTCCTTTGGTGCAACTATATTTCCATTTATCTGCAAAATCAGTAAATTAAGGTGGGAGGTAATACTTTAGGTACAATCTGAGGAACAAGAATTGCCAGTTAATTAAATAACCAAATACGTACCACAATAGTGAGGTCCAGTGATAAGCAAGGGCCACTCAATTTCAAGGGATGAAGCAAGAACGTATTGCCAGAAGGAACGTACATTGTCGGGGAAGAAGACGATGATGTACATGTTGCTTCCCATGTTTTGATGAAAGCCTGTAAAGAAACAAAACAAAAACAAACTTCTTAGTCCATTAATACCACCCAACATTTAACATTATGTAATTCATCATCTATTCATATGGATTGTATATAAATTACATTGGTTGCATCGGTCGAGCCATCACCAACTGCACCATAATCAAGAACATTAAACACTGGAGAATCAGGTATTGAAAAAATCGGTGAAGGTAGAACCAGAGCAAGAAAGAATAAGATTAACATCTTCATCATGATCTTATAGAAATTCAGGAAAATTAAGGAGAGGTTATAGTGATTACAGAAAAGTGTTAACGAGTAACCTAAATTTGAACCAATATATAATGCATGGAATTCTAGGACTTATCTGATTGCTAAGTGTTTTTATCGTACTAAAACTAGTCCAATGAAGTAGTTTAATTCAAACGTGACACAAAAACTAGAAAGCAATTGAAAATCTAAGTCCACGAGTATTTCCTATGACTATTTATGCAAGCTAAGCCCATATCCTAGAATTACTATGAAGTCCAAAGGCGATTCAGAATTTGAAGTTTATTGGTTTCTACAAGGACCTCAAGTTAATATTACAATAATAATTGGTTTTGCAGTCAAATATGTATGCTTTTTAGAGATTTCTTAAAATATATATACAGGGTCTGGACGGACAAAAGCTACTAGGTCCTCGTGAACCTGTATACAGCTGCCCCTGCTCTGAACTTGTTATAAGCTGCATGTTTGAAGACAACCAACTCAAAGCATGAGAAAATGGTTTAAACTACAACGGAGACTATAAAAGTTTGCAGTATCAGCAAGAAATGAAAATTTGTCTTGCACAAAAGTGCTCCCACACCCCAATTTGCCCCAAGAATCTTCTGTTGCTAGCAGTCAACAAATAAATAGTAGTATGTGTATGAAGCTTCAGGTTGAATGCGCAAAGATCTGAATCATAATCATCAGTCCATTGACATGATTAAATTGAAATATTATGCCAAATTTCGAGCATTCATCCATTCTAAGACCCTCCCCCATATCGCAACTTTATACATCAGAATTCACACCTGTATGTTTCAATCAAAATGCTTGATAAGCAAAATTCTTACTAATCCCAGTCAAACTTCAGTATAAATATCCAGTACTACACCATGTAAATATTGCATGGGGTTCTTAGAGATGAGTGTCAAGTACCATGATATGAAAGCTTAAAAAACTTGAAACAACAAAATTGTCCAAGCAGGGCAGATAAAAAACGGGTTACTTCTGTCCAAGTGTATCAGGACATGGTAGTCACAAAAACACGCGATGATGTCGAACAATCTTATGAAACTTGAAAATTCTTTAAACAAGTCTTCTATAAATATTCCAAACCTTCCCAAACCGAGATTATAAACATAGGTTGTATTGGGATTTTTCAAATCTCTAACAAAAGTACTCACCACATATTTCCATATTCTTAAGAAAGAAAAGACTAAAACTTGACAACAGCTTGCTTTGATGTGAAAACCATTAATAGTGATGAGCAATAAACATTTAATGGCCAACAGAAGCCTGAAGAAGTCCATCACGAATCTGCTGTGCCACATCTTTTACAGCACCAGGCCCGTGGGGGATGAAGACAGCAGAAGATTTGCTGGAAGCGCCAATTTCTTTCATGGTGTCAAAGTACTGGGTTACGAGGACCATGTCCATAACATCCTTTGCCGTAGTTCCAGGCACATTGACTGAAAATCCTAGCACACTGTCTCTTAGACCATCCACAATTGCTTGACGTTGTCGTGCAATACCTAATCCTGAGAGATACTTAGATTCGGCCTCCCCTTCAGCCCTCTTAATTTGCAAAATCTTCTCAGCCTCTGCCTTCTCATTAGCAGCCACCCTCAGCCGAGCAGCTGTAGAATTGAAGATAGTTAGGACATTAAAATAGTAAGGAAGACTGAACAAGAGTATCAAAATTTTCAATTTGGCAAACTAAAATTCTCGAATAGCCACCCTCAAAGCCTTTGAGTCTCTGTCTACACACCAAAATATTAAGTAGGAAAAAAAACGGAGATTGGTCTTCAAAGTACTTGGAAGAAATAGATGTAATTACAATTCCTAAACCTGCAATGTTTTGCATCCATGTTTAAATATCTTTATCCATAAAAAGATCATTATAACGGTAAATGGAAAATCCTTCAACTGGATTGTATATTCCTCTCTATTAAAACAGTAAGCATGTAAGGCAAGGCTTAATCAGAGTAAAGAATTTATTTATACCAGCATTGATTTCATTCATAGCTCTCTTCACATGCTCATCTGGTACTATATCAACTATAAGTGTCTGAACAATTTCATATCCATAAGCTGACATAGCCTGTAAAAGAGCATCAAAGCACTTATATGATCAAATTAACGATTCAGATCAATGATTCCCATGAAAAATCATCAAGAATTCACTTACTTTCTCAAGTTCCTCCTCAACAGACTTAGCAATTTCATTTTTTTGCTCAAAGACATCATCAAGATTGAGTTTTGGAACACTCGCTCTTATGACTGACAAAATAAAGAACAGACAAGTCAAAATCTTTCATATCTTATTAAATCATATCAAATGAGCAAACATTAATGCAGGAAATAAATCATCAGATCTAAATAAAGTGAGAGTTTAGTTACCGACCATCAAAAACATATGCCTGAATTTGACCCTTAGTGTTACTTAGCTTGTAGAAAGCTTCATTTGCTTTGTCTGACAGGGCACGATATTGAATTGATGCGACAACATTGACAAACACATTATCCTGGATATTATTGCAATAAATGTATTAGCATAACACATTAATTTGGACAGACTTACAACTACTAAGTTTATCCTAAAATTAAACGGTGCTCCGTGATAGGGAAAAAAATAGACCTTAGTCTTGGTTTCACAGCGCACATCTAGTTGCTGCACCCTGAGGGAGAGATGACCAGCCAACTGGCTTCCAAGGAACCAAGGTACACAGTGGCACCCCGGCTCAAGCACATCCTGATACTTGCCAAAACGCTCCTTAATCGCAACCGTTGATTGATCAACTTGAACACAGCAGAACAAGTTGCCCATATTCTGGAAGGACAGCATAAACAACAGATATTAAGAGTATTTAGTCCAGAATATGTCTACATATTGACCACTTAACCTGCTCAAATAACATCAAAATAAATTGGATCAAGTATACATTTCTTTGTAACACTAGCGAGAAATTTAGGAAAATTTCAAATCACAGTAGAAAAGTTCAACCTTCCGGAAATTTGGCAGACACAAAATTAGACAAAAGAACACCAGTTTACAGATTCCACTTGAATACCACAAGTTTAGTACTTCAGAATTAAAAAAAGAGTATTTAAGAAGTTATGATTCAGTTTTTCCCTGGTTTTGCCTTCTCTAAGATAACAGGTCATGGGGAGGGCAACCTTTTGAAAAGTAAAAAAAAAACATTTTTAACCATTGGTATGCCAACAATTATGAAAGCCATATCCCACCAACTAACAATGAAGTTGCAGTTACCTGTCAATTCTCATGAAAAGTAAAAAAAAAAAAAATTAACCTAATTCCTTTTATAACCAAATAGTTAGCTTACTAGTAGTAACTTTTTTTATGACAAGGGAACCGCAACCGCTAACCCTTTGGGTGCACACAAGTAAAACCCCCGCTTATCCTAATAAAACAAGCGGAAATTTGAATCTTGGATCTTAAATTAAAAATACGTGGAATATATCAAAATGTCATTGAAACGGAGGGAGTACTATTATTATATATTCATTCATGCAGAGGGACTGGACTGAGAGACTTACGACTTATGAAGCAAAAATCAACAACTTGCAGAATGATAGGAACTCACAACTCAGCTTGAGGGCTTTAACTTGTAGGTGTATATATATTGCGAAGACGAAGATCCCAACTAGGTCAGAAACTGCGTGGAAATTGGGTTGTTTCCTTTTTAAGGTAACAAAGGGTTATTAGATAAGTAGGATTAAGCCGTGAAAATTAAGCATCCAATGTTTGAAATCCGGGTGATTAGTTTTGTACCAATTTATTACACTTTTGTTCTTTGTTTTGAGTTTAATAGCCACAAGAAAATCTTCTTTTTTTCTACTTAATACCGGCCTACTTAATACTTTAAATTTTATATGATATGCCTAATTTAGATACGCATATATTATTTTATTTAGATCAATGAAATTCATATAAGAATATTTTAAGTTTTTAATTATTGTAATTTATAATACTTTTAATATTATTTTTTTGTGATTTATAATACTTTTAATGTTATTTTTTATTGTAATTTATAATACTTTTAATATAAATTTTTTATTATAATTTATAATAATTTTTAATGTAATTTTCAAATATATAATGAGTTATTAATTATTGTGATTTAATACTTTTAATGTAAGATAAACAAATTAAAACGGAGAAGAGTATAAAGTTTTTCATATAAAAATATTTTAAGTTGTTAATTATTGTGATTTATAATACTTTTAATGTAATAATGAAATTTTCAAATATATAATCATTTATTAATTATTGTGATTTATAATATTTTAATATAAGATAAATAAATTAAAACGGAGAAGAATATAAAAAATTTCGAAACGAAGTCCATCAAAACAGGTATGTCGTCCATATGTCTGCTTACTGACACTTCTTATATAGGAGAATTAACCAAGAATATCCATTAAGTTTTTGATGGGTACAAAATTACCTTGATCATAAATAAATAAAATGGTCTAAACACAACTAAAATTGAGAAAAGGGCTAAAAATATCTTCGCAAAATCAAACATGAACAAGTAAAGATGAACAATAATTACTCCATTCAATAAACTAAAAATAGATATTTGTTTTTACTTGTTTAATTAAAAATTCAAAAGATAATTTATCACTTAATTTTTAATTTATTTTTATTATAAATTATAAAAAAAATTTAATACATTTTCTAAGATATTAAATTTATAATATTCAAAAAGTGATATAATAAAATTTTCTTTTGTTACTCGGGTATATCAAGAAAATACCGATGGAGTATTATGTAGCACGTCATAGATATGGTTGGTTCTGGATAAAGACTGATTTTTTTCTTTTGACTAACAAATATGCAAAATAATAAAGTGTTCATCAAACTTACTAATCTATTGGTCTAGAGATATTAACGGGAAAGTGATTTATGCAAAAAAAAAAAAAAAA
>QJPP01004923.1:0-80473 GCA_003996215.1 Jaltomata sinuosa
ACGGTCAGTACGTAGAATGTAGTGGTACATAGAACAAAGAAAATAGATAAAATGTACTTTATCTGAAAAGTTGACAAATACTTCCAATACAATAATAACAAATATCCATAGTAAATTCCATTAAGAGAAAAACAATAAACTTCTATCAGTTACTTTTGAACTAGATGGTATCACTTACTTCTATTCAACACCACGGGCTATGTGGATCCGATCAATGCTCGACCGGATAAGCCCCAACCCATGATTGCCGCATGAGTCGAGATTTCAATACAATATGGCCAGCACAATCATCCTCGTAGAGGAAAAGATAAGGTCATCCCAAGTTAGGATCGAACCATCCCTATGTCGGCAAAATACAGATTTTGTGTGTTGAGACATTTAGCCTCACACCTTCTCGATTAACCATCTAATTCTCTTAGAGCCCAAATTAATATCATTTTCAATATCTTTAAAAACATCATTCAGATAGAACAATTCATTAGGGGAATATACCGTTTTGGTATCGTTATACAAGGACTATGGGCAATGTCACCATTCCAGTAACAGATTAGAACCCATAAGGTCCATGTACCATGATGTCAACTGATGCCCGGTTTTGTAAGTTTAAAGTAGGAAAACAAATAGTCCCTTTCGGCCGATACTCAATTCGTTTTAAACCATTAAGTAATAATCCACATGCAGTTTGCATACAATCCATTTGGAAATTTTCGTGGATTAGGGCAAAATCAAGTAAAAAACGCATCAAACCCCCCCCCCTCCCCCCTGTTCTGGTACGATTCTTCATAATAATATATATATTAGTGAATATGATAATATTATATATATAGTTATATATATACAATGATAATTTCAAGAACAAGATAGAGAATTCATGATTTCATGAGTTTTTAGCGAAACTAGTAGGGCTAAACTTACAACCCTAGATTCATGTTCAAAATCATGTAAACGTATACATAAGGGTTGGAAACCATGATGTTTAGAAAATACTTCTAAGTAGGATCATTCTGCGTACCTTTTGACGGAGAATACCTAAGAAACGCTTGAGTTTTGCCTTAGAACTTTGAACCCTAGACACCTTTTGCTTCTAGAACTTTTAGGAGAGAAGTAACGCTCTTTCTTGATTTTTGTTTGTGCCTTAGGAAGTTTAGGAATATTTAGAATGAGTGGGGGATGAATCTTGGATGAGGAAAAGACTGAAACAACCTCAAATAGCTTAAAAGAGGCAATTCCCATAACAATACCCTAGGGGTCCTATTTATAGGCAATTCCAATCAAAATCCGAAGTGGTTTAGGAAAGAAAACGCGTCAAAAAATGGTCACCAAAATGGTCTGTTTTGGCCACAAATGGACCATTTTCTAAGGCGTTTTAACTTTCAGAATTTTTGGGTTTCTGCCTCCGAAAACAGTCAGAAGAACGGACCGTTGTCTCAGAAAATGGTCCGTTTTTCTTTCCGTTTTAACTCTCAAAATTTGACGGTCTTCTGGACAAACATACATCTTCTCGGTAAAATAATCATAACATTTTTCTCCAGATTTGGATTATTTCGCGGTTGGTGGCGTTGGAAAGAAGACTTGAAGACCTTTAATTTGGTGCGAAATAGGACACCTAACTCTTTATATTCTAGGAGAAATGATCGTTTGAAGATGACCCAAGTTAGAAAGTTATACGAAAACTTAGTCGGTAGAGAAGCTTTCAACTTATCTTGTGCTAAAGGTTCCTTAAGAACTTAATTCACATCCAACACTCTTCCCACATATAGTGCTTTACCATAACACCTATTTACAATAAAATCTTCTGGGTTCAGGTCTAATTACAGGCAAAAAATAATTGGAATCCTAGCTCGAAAGTTTGGGGTGTTACAATATCCCCCCGTTGGGATCATTCGTCCCCGAATGATAATTAAGGACACTTTTAGAATGACATAAGCATGCAAAAGATATGGTAACGAATAACAGGCAAAGGAATTAGAAACAAGTTATGTAGTAGTACCTTAATTAACCTCGTCCGACAAAGTGAACAAAAAGGGATATCTGGACTTCATGTCCTCTTCCGATTCCCAAGTAGCTTCTTCCACTTTCTGATTCTTCTATAACACTTTCACTGAAGCTATTTCTTTGGTCCTTAACTTTCGAACTTGCCGATCCAAAAATTTTATGGGGACTTCTTCATATGACAATGAATTTTTCACCCCTATTTCCTCTATAGGAACCACTAGTGAATGATCACCCATACTTTTTGAGCATAGACACATGGAATACGGGATGAATCGATGCCAAATTTGTGGGTAACTCCAACTCATAAGCAACATTTTCAATTTTCCTCAAAATTTGATAAGGGCCATTATAACGAGGACTGAGCTTACCCTTCCGCCCAAACCTCATAACTCCCTTCATAGGAGAGACTTTCAAGAACACCCAATCGGCGATATCGAATTCTAAATCTCTCCTCCTCACATCGGCATAGGACTTTTGGCAACTTTGGGCAGTCTTTAGCCTCTCCTGAATGGTCTTCACTTTCTCCATCGCTTGGTGAACAAGGTCTGGCCCCAACAATCTTGCTTCACCCACCTCATACCATGCAATAGGAGATCTACATCTCCTACCATAGAGAGCTTCAAATGGTGCCATTTGGATGCTTGAGTGATAACTATTGTTGTAGGCGAATTCGATGAGAGGCAAGTGACCTACTCAACTACCTCTGAAATCAATGACGCACGCCCTCAACATGTCTTCCAAGGTCTGAATGGTGTGCTCCGCTTGCCCGTCCATTTGAGGATGGAAAGCGGTACTAAGGTTCACCTGTGTACCCAAACCTTTCTGAAAGGCTCTCCAAAACTGAGAAGTGAATTGCATACCTCGGTTGGATATAATGGACACGGGGGCACCATGCAATCTAACAATCTCCTGAATGTACAACCTCGCATAATCTTCCCCCGAATAAGTCATTCTCACAGGCAGAAAATGGGCAGACTTGGTCATTCTATCCACAATGACCCAAATGGAGTTATATTGATTACGCGAACACGGGAGACCGGTGATAAAATCCATGTTTATCATCTCCCATTTCCATATCGAAATGGCTATGTCTTGGGACGTACCACCAGGCCTTAGGTGCTCAACCTTAACTTGCTGACAGATAGTACACTTAGCAACAAAATTAGCCACCTCTCTCTTCATATTATTCCACCAGTACAACTCTTTCAAATCATGGTACATCTTAGTAGAGCCAGGGTGAACAGTATACCTAGAAGTATGAGACTCAGTAAAGATCCTCTCGCGTAAGCCGTCCATATTTTGCACACATACTCTTCCTTGATACCGCAAGATGCCATCTCCTCCTATTTCGAACGCCATAATCTTTTGTTTCCCCACATCTTCCTTAATTTGCATGTGTATGGGATCATTTGCTTGCTTTTCCTTTACCTCAGCACCAAGAATGACTTAGCCATCTCATGCACCATAATCCTACCATCCTCGGAGTCAAGCAACCAAACTCCTAAGTTGGCAAGCCGGTGAATGTCTTTCACCAATCCCCTCTTTTCCTCTTCTACATGAGAAAGGCTCCCCATGGACAACCTGCTAAGAGCATCAACAACTACGTTAGCCTTACCTGGTTGATAGTGCAAGCTCATGTCGTAGTCCTTTAGCAGCTCGAGCCATCTTCTTTGCTGGAGATGCAACTCTTTCTGAGTGAAAATTTATTGCAAACTCTTATGATCAGTGAATATGTCTACATGCACTCCGTATAAATAATGACACCAAATCTTGAGTGCAAAAACTACTGCTGCCAATTCAAGATCATGAGTTGGGTAATTCTTTTCGTGCACCTTCAGTTGTCTGGAGGCATATGTCACAACCTTGCCATGCTGCATAAGTACACACCCAAGTCCCATTCGGGATGCATCACAATAAACCACAAACCCTTCAACGCCCTCAGGTAGAGTCAAGACAGGAGCATTAGTCAAAAGATTCTTCAATTTCTCAAAGCTACTTTCACAAACATCGGACCATAAGAACTTAACCTTTTTCTGTGTTAGCTTTGTTAATGGGGCAGCTATAGAGGAAAAATTCTCCAACAATCTCCTATAGTATCCTGCCAAACCCAAGAAGCTCCTAATGTCCGTCGGAGTCGTGGGTCTGGGCCATTTCTTCACTGCCTCAATCTTTTGAGGATCCACTTTAATTCCTTCAGTAGACACAATATGGCCGAGGTAAACCACCGAGACTAGCCAAAATTTACACTTGGAGAGCTTGGCATATAATTCCTATTCCTTAAGAGTCTATAGCACAATTCGGAAGTGATTGGCATGCTCCTCCTCACTCTGAGAGTAAACCAGGATGTCATGAATAAACACAATTACAAACATATCCAGAAACTGCTTAAACATCCTGTTTATAAGATCCATGAAAGCTGCAGAAGCATTAGTCAAATCGAAAGGACATAACCAAAAACTCAAAATGGCCATACCGGGTTCGGAAAGCAGTCTTGAGAATATCAGCCTCCCTAACCTTCAGCTGATGGTAACCCGAACGGAGATCTATTTTGGAGAAACACCTCGCACCTTGAAGCTGGTCAAAGAGGTCATCAATTCTAGGAAGAGGATACTTGTTTTTCACTGTGACTTTGTTCAGTTGGCAATAATCAATACACATACGAAGAGACCCATCTTTCTTACGCACGAAGAGAACATGAGCACCCCAAGGAGAGACACTAGGACGGATGAAACCTTTATCAAGGAGGTCTTTTAACTCTTTCAACTCCACAGGGGACATTCTATAAGGTGGAATGGAAATGGGTCTAGTGTCCGGTAGATGGTCTATCCCAAAGTCTATCTCTCTATCAGGAGGAATTCCGGGAAGGTCTTCAGGGAATACTTCGGGTAATTCATTAACTATGGACACAGACTGGAGTAGGGGACTTTCAATATTAGAATCCCTGACCTGAACCAAATGGTACATACAACCCCTGGATATCATTTTTGGGCTCTAAGATAGGAGATAAACTTTCCCCTAGGCGCTACGGGACTACCCTCCCATTCAAGGACTGGTTCGTTAGGAAATTAAAATTTGACCTTTCTAATCCTACAGTCCATGTCAGCATAGCAAAAGTGAAGCCAATCCATCCCCAGAATTAGATCAAACTCTATCATATCCAATTCTACCAAATCCACCACAATATCCCTAAGTAGGATAGTAACAATACAATTCTTATAGACCCTTCTAGCAACAATGGAATCACCGAAAGGGGTGGAAACTATGAAGGGTTCAGGAATATTTTCGAGGGGAAAATCAAAATTTACAGCCACAAAAGGAGTCACCTAAGATAAGGTGGAACCAGGGTCAAGTAATACATAAATATCACGGGAGAAAAGCCGTAACATACCCGCGACAACATCAGGAGAAGCCTAATATTCCTGGCGAGTAGATAGCCCATATAGACGGTTTCGACCCTCGCCTGTACCAGAAGTAGATCCTTTAGCAGCTGGGGATGATTAAGTAGTAGTTGGAGCCTTGTTACCCCAAAAGTTCCTTTAGCCTAAGGGCACTGCCTGTGAATATGACCAAGCTGTCCACAACCATAACACACGCCCTTTCCCACTAAACACTGACCATGGTGAACTTTACCACAAGTGAGGCAAGGAGCATAAGATGGAGCTGACTGGGCCACACTACCCTGAGATTGAGTACCCTGCATTCTAGTGCCATGATTGGACTGAAATCGCTGATCACCCGATTGCCTAGGGGCAGGTGCACTAGCCGATGATTGTGCATGTCTCCAAGACTTCTTCTTGGGCCAATGTTTTCCACCCTACCACTATGCTGCTGAGTCGGTTCCGAGTCTATTGGCCTACTCCTCTTATTCTGATGATTTTCTACCTCAACTTGCTTCTTCTTCTCATCATCAACCTGTTGAATATAAACCACTAACCTAGGCAAGTCCATGTCCTTGTTCAGCATTGCTGCCTTGCAAGCCAATACCAAGTCACCGGAGATACCATTTGTGAACTTCCTCATTCGAACCCTCATATCATAAACCATTTCTGGAGCATAACATGCCAGCTGATTAAACTTCAAGGCATACTCCTTGACACTCATCTTCCCTTGGCTCAAGTTAACAAATTCCTCCGCCTTGGCTTCCCTCATTTCTTGAGGAAGGAAGTGATCCAGAAAGGCTGCGAAAAAGTCTTCCCAAATAGCTGGATCAGCATCCTCACCTCTTATCTCTTCCCATTCATCATACCACTGATAGGCCACCCCTTTCAACTGATAGGCTGCCAACTCCACCCCTTCAGTATCATTAGCATGCATGACCCTGAATATCTTCTCCATTTCATTCACAAAATCCTGAGGATCCTCTTCGACGTTGGACCCCGTGAAGACTGGTGGGTTCAGTCGCATGAACTGAGCCACTCTAGTAGCATCCGAAGATCTGGAATTAGCACCAACACAGCCTGATCGACGAGACTGAGAGGACACAATTTGAGCAAGCATCTGCATAGTCTGCCTGAATTCAGCATTAGTAACTTCTCCCTGTGGAGACTGAACTCGCATAGTACCAGTTCTAGGAGCCCGAGTGGGAACAGTAGCAGGATCAGTAGTAGGAGGGGCTGGTGGAGCCTCAGTAGGAGCGATGGGATCAGTAGTGCAGATGCCATAATGAGTCTGCATCCCATGGGTAGGGAGAACCTCTTCAGCATTCGTCTCTACGGGGACTGAGGTTCCAGTAGTGGCCCCTTGTCTGGTGGTTCTTCTTGGAGGCATGATATGAAATGTGGAAATTTAAGAGTCAGAAGAACTTTCTTAAAAAATTAGCTCTTTAGCATGAAGTGGAACATGAAGAAAGGGAAACATTCCTAAATGTCTTGTAGCTTCCTTCTTATAAGTGTGGCGCGCTTCACACCCATAAAATGGACTCTACTCGACACGGCTTTGTAGACACCCTAGGACCATGAACCATGCTCTGATACCAAGTTTTTCATGACCCGAGACTAGGCCTCGGGCGTAACGGGCATCCCAGACCAATGAAGGCCTGAGAAGACCCCTTATCATTCATAATAAGCACATTCAATAATAAAGAGTTGCAGAAATGAACACAATACTAAAGTGTTTGGTTTAATATGAATGAATCAAAACCAAACCTTAATGAATCCAACAATACATAATCTATGAAGCCTCTATTCCATAATAAAAAAGAAATTATCCATACCGGGACAAGGCCCCGGTAATACAATAATGCGAAATACTATAACTATCTGTCATGAAAGTGACCTTCCAAAAGATGGAGGCTCACCAAAAGCTGGATCTGTCTGCTCAAGCTTAGCACTGAGTAGTGCCACGGGAAGGTGCCTCTGAACCTACATCATACAATGATGTAGCCGCCTGAAGACGGTCAGTACGTGGAATATAGTGGTACACAGAACAACAAAAAATAGATACAAATACCTTGTCTGAAAAACTGGCATTTAAAACACTTCCAATACAATAAACAATAAAATATCCATAGTAAATTTCATAAGGAGAAAAACAACATACTTTCTATTTGTTACTTTTGAACTAGATGGTATCATTGACTTCTATTCAACACCACGGGCTATGTGGGTCAGATCAACGCTCGACTGGCTAAGCCCCAACCCATGTTTGCCGCATGAGTCGAGATTTTAATATAATATAGCCAATACAATCACCCTCGTAGGGGAAAAGATAAGGTCGTCCCAAGTTAGGATCGAACCATCCCTATGTCAGCAAAACACAGGTTTCGAGTGTTGAGATGTTTAGCCTCACACCTTCTCGGTTAACCATCTAATTCTCTTAGAGCCCAAATTATTATCATTTTCAATATCTTTAAAACATCATTCAATAAAACAATTTCATTAGGGGAATATACCGTTATTGGTATCGTCATACCAAGACTTGCAAGTCAACCATTCCATAACATTAGAACCCATAAGGTCCATTAACAATTCACTATGCCCGGTTTTGTAAGTTTCAAGTAGGAAAATAGTAGTCCTTTCGGCCATACTCAATTCGTTTATAAAACCCATTAAGTAATAATCCAAATCCAGTTTCAACAATCATTTGAACATTTTCGTGGAATAGGGAAAAATTAGTAAAAACCATCAAATCTCCTTCTGGTACGATTCAGCATATATACATATAAATATACAATGATAATTTCAAGAACAAGATACAGAATTCACAATTTCATGAGTTTTTAGCGAAACTAGTAGCGCTAAACTTACAACCCTAGATTCATGTTCAAAATCGTGTAAACGTATACATAAGGGTTGAAAATCATGATGCTTAGAAAATACTTCTAAGTAGTATCATTTTGTGTACCTTTTGACGGAGAAAGACTAAGAAACGCTTGAGTTTTGCCTTAGAACTTTGAATCCTAGGCACCTTTTGCTTCAAGAACTTTGAGGAGAGAAGTAATGTTCTTTATTAATTTTTGTTCATGCCTTAGGCGGTTTAGGAATATTTAGAATGAGTGGGGGATGAATCTTAGATGAGAAAAGGACCGAAACACCCTCAGATAGCTTAAAAGAGGCAATTCCCATAACAATACCCTAGGGGTCCTATTTATAGGCAATTCCAATTAAAATCCGGATTGGTTTAGGTAGGAAAACGCGTCAGAAAATGGTCGCCAAAATGATTCATTTTGGCCACAAACGGACCAACAAACGGACCATTTTTGAAGGAGTTTTAACTTTCAGAATTCTTGGGTTTCTGCCTCCGAAAATGGTCGGAAGAACGGACCGTTGTCTCAAAAAACGGTCCGTTTTCCTTTTTGTTTTAATCCCGAAATTCGATGGTCTTCTGGACAGACAGACGTCTTCTCGGTAAAATGATCATAACTTTTTACTCCGGAATTGGATTAATACACGATCAGTGGCATTGGAAATAAGACTCAAAGACCTTTAATTTGGTGGATAATAGGCCACCTAACTCTTTATATTCTTGGAGCTATGATCATTTGAAGATGACCCAAGTTAGAAAGTTATACGAAAACTTAGTCGATAGAGAAGCTTTCAACTTATCTTGTGATAGAGGTTCCTTAAGACCTTAATTCACATCCAACACTCTTCCCACATATAGTGCTTGACCATAACACCTATTTACAATGAAATATTCTGGGTTCAGGTCTAATTATAGGCAAAAAATTATTGGAATCCTAGCTCGAAAGTTTGGGGTGTTACACTAGTGCTGCACAGAACCACGAGGAAAGGCCTCTGAACCTGCATCATGAAAAGATACAGCGTCTGAGGACGGTCAGTACGATGAGTACTGGCATGCAACCCAAGGGAAGGGATATCACAGTTCATAAAAGCAAGTTATAAAATAAAACATAAGTCATGAACATATAACATGGGGTAGTTTATAAATTAACAAATAAAATATGCATTACTTCTGGAATAGATGGTATCACCGACATTTATTTTCCCACAGGCTATGTGGGTCTGACCATAGTTTGATCGGTAGAGCCTCCAATCTAAGTTTGCCGCAAGGATCAGAGCGTCATGTCATAATCACCTCATAACTACATATGGTTGAACAAGTCATCATACAGTAAAGAGCCCCGTTTGACTCATAGTGAAGAGCCCCATTCGGCTCATCATGAAGATCTCCATTCGACTCATACCCGTGTCGGCAAAACACAGTTTCAGGTGATGAGCCCCGTTCGACCCATACGCTCTCGGTTAACCATCTAATCTTCTTAAGCCCATGTTTTTAACATTTCCAACACATTTAACCATTCATTCATTTTGGAATCTTAACATTCTTAAGGCATTCATAACTTTGGTATCGTCATACCAAGACTTGAAAGCCATACATATCATGCCATAAACTGTAACACCCCAAGCTTTCGAGCTAGGATTCTGATTATTTTTCGCCTGTAATTAGACCTGAACCCAGTAGATTTCTTTATAACTAGGTGTTATGGTCAAGAACTATGTGTGGGAAGAGTGTTGGATCTGAATTAAGGTCTTAAGGAATCTCCAACACAAGATAAGTTAAAAGCTTCTCTACCGGCTAAGTTTTTGTATACCATTTTAACTTGGGTCATCTTCAAACGATCATTTCTCCTATAATATAAAGAGTTAGAAGGCCTCTGACCTACCAAATTAAAGGTCTTCAAGTCTTCTTTCCAACTTCACTGACCGCGCATTAATCCGAGTCTGGGGCAAAAGGTTATGATCAGTTTACCAAGAAGACGTCTGTCTATCAGGAAACCCATCGAATTCTGGGAGTTAAAACGGAAAAGAAAATGGTCCATTTTCTGGGAAAATGGTCCGTTTTCTCAACCATTTTTGGGGACAGAAACTCAAAAATTCCATAAGTTAAAACACCTTCGAAAATGGTCCGTTTGTAGCCAAAACGGACCATTTTGGCGACCATTTTCAGAAGCGTTTTCCTTCCTAAACCAATCCAGATTTTAATTGGAATTGCCTATAAATAGGACCCCTAAGGTATTACTATGGGAATCAACTCTTCTTAAGATATTTGAGGATATTTTGGTCCTTTCCTCATCCAAGATTCATCCCCCACTTATTCTAAACCTCCTAAGGCAAGATTAAAATCAAAAGAATGAGTGTTACTTCTCCTCTCTAAGTTGTTGAAGCAAAGGTGCCTAGGGTTCTATGGAAAAAGTCAAGAGTTTCATAAGCGTTCTTCGTCAAAAGGTATGTTGAATGATCCCCTTTCAACTATACTCGTAAGGTTGTATTTATTCCTTCTTACTACGAAAACTATGCTAGTATTATGTACAAATAGTTGAAGGGTTTTCAAAGAAAGAGATTGGCTTGAACTTTTGAATGTTTATTTATGAAATCATCCGTATTCAATTACTATTTTGAAGTTATGGTTTGAAGTGTGATTTTAAATTACGGATTTGTGAATTTGGGTTAGATTTGAAGTTTTGAGATACGATTACTACAAAAATTGTTTCTCTATATAAGAAATTGAGTTTTGACATAAATAGGAAGATCTTCTTAAATCCCTTGGTTTTGAAATGATTGCTTTAAATTGATTGAATTATAATCTTGAGGGAGTTGATTGTTAAAGGAGATAAAAGATCATTAAATGCGGGTCGATTGATGTATAAATTTTAATGGAATAATACGATAAGTGTGAGTTGCAAGTCTTGGTATAATAGTACCCACTAATGTATGCCTTAATAATCTTAAAAGAACCCCAGAATAATTTTTTGTAAATTATTTTACTATTTAAATCTTGGCTTTTGATGAAAAAAGAAAAGGATTTCTACATCCCTCGGTTGTGAAAGTGTTGTTTATGAAATATAAAATCTTCAACCTTTGAGGAATATGGTAAATGTGTTTAAATCCTTTTAAATGAGGGGACTAATGATGTACGAATTTATGAAATATTTATGGCATGATATGTATGGCTTGCAAGTCTTGGTATGATGATACCAAAGTTATAAATGCCTTAAGAATGTTAAGGGTCTCAAATGAATGTTTTGTGAAACGTTTGAAATGTTAAAATATGGGCTTAAGAGGATTAGATGGTTAGCCGAGATGGTGTGAGTCGAATGGGGCTTTACACTAGAAACCGTGTTTTGCCGACACGGGTATGAGTCGAACGGGGCTCTTCCCTCTGAGTCAAACGGGGCTCCCTACTGTACGCTTGATTTGTTCAGCTGTATGCAGTCATGAGGTGATTATGATATGATGCTCCAATCCTTGCGGCAAACTTGGATTGGAGGCTCAGTCGATCGAGCGATGGTCGGACCCACATAGCCCGTGGTAAAATAAATGTCAATAATACCATCTAGTCCAGAAGTAATGAAATTGTGAAATTATTCTATTTTACTGATTTGGGAAAATTGCCTCATATTTGATGATTATGGTCTCGAATTATGTTTTATGACTTGCTTTATAAATAATGATATCCCTTCCCTTGGGTTGCATGCCAGTACTTGCCGTACTGACCATCTTCGGATGATGCATCGTATCATGATGCAGGTTCTGAGACCTATCCTCGTGGTTCCGTGCAGCACTAGGATATTCGAGATTCGAATAGCAAGTGGTGAGCTCTCCATACTTCCGGAAGGCCTATGTTTATTTTTATTAGTCTTTGAGAACTCCTTCCGTATTATGGTATCGTCGGGGCCATGTCCCGGCTTAGATGTTATTCTTGATGATAGAGACTTTATAGACTGGTATTAGTGAAACTATTGTTGATCCTTTTATATAGTTGGATTTATCTATAATGGGCCTATTTCTGCTAATCTTTTATAATTGTGCGTATGATGAATGCTAAGGGGTTGACTCAGGCCTCTTTGGTCTGCGTTGCCCGTTACGTCCGGGGCCTAGTCTCGGATTGTGACATAAACATTTCATAAATTCATACATCATTAGTCCCATCATTTAAAAGGATTCAAACAAATTTACTATATCCCTCAAAGGTTGAAGATTTCATATTCATAAACAACACTTTTAAAACCGAGGGCCGTAGAAAATCCTTTTCATCTTTCGTCAAAACCCAAGAAGTAAATGATAAACAATTTCAAAAGAATTGTATTTTCATATCCTTTAAATCTGCCCCAATAGGTTTTAGGTTTCATATATCTAACAATAGCCTCAAATAATCAACAATTTAAAAGAAGGATTTCATAGAAACATTCGTAACTTCAAGTAGGTTCTTTTTCCGTAGATCATTCAACAAACTTACCTCCAACTTGTATTAAATCACTTTTATAAATAGGAAAATAAACTACAATTAGCCTTAGTTGAAAGAGGATTATTCAACATACCTTTTTGACGAAGAGAACTCACGAAGCGCTTGAATTTTAACTTAGAACTTTGAACCCTGAGCACCTTTGTCTCTAAGAGGTTTTGGGAGAGAAGTAACGTACCTTTTTGGATTTAATTCGTGCTTTAGGAGGTCTAGGGACATTTAGAATAAGTGGGGAATGGGTTTGGGTAAGGAAAGGACTGAAACGCTCCTTTAAAATGCGTGAAACAAATAAAAAAAGGCCGCCGGAGCAGCCTCTGTGTCACGGAGCTTGTCATGGAGACTAGCCTCCGTGACACGGCTCCATCACGGACCTTCACTGGTTCAGGCCATAACTCGAGGTTTCATGGCCCCGTGCTCCATGATATGTATGGCTTGCAAGACTTGGTATGACGATACCAAAGTTATAAATGCCTTAAGAATGTTAAGGGTCCCAAATGAATGTTTTGTGAAACGTTTGAAATGTTAAAATATGGGCTTAAGAGGATTAGATGGTTAGCCGAGATAGTGTGAGTCGAATGGGGCTTCACACTTGAAACCGTGTTTTGCCGACATGAGTATGAGTCGAACAGGGCTCTTCCCTCTGAGTCAAATGGGGCTCCCTACTGTACGCTTGATTTGTTCAGCTGTATGCAGTCATGAGGTGATTATGATATGATGCTCCGATCCCTGCGGCAAACTTGGATTGGAGGCTCAGTCGATCGAGCGATGGTCGGACCCACATAGCCCGTGGTGAAATAAATATTGGTAATACCATCTAGTCCAAAAATAATGAAATTGTGAAATTATTCTATTTTACTGATTTGGGAAAATTGCCTCATATTTGATGATTATGGTCTCGAATTATGTTTTATGACTTGCTTTATAAAATATGATATTCCTTCCCTTGGGTTGCATGCATGTACTTGCCATACTGACCGTCTTCGGACGCTGCATCGTATCATGATGCAGGTTTCGAGACCTATCCTCATGGTTCCGTTCAACACTAGGATATTCAGGATTCGAATAGCAAGTGGTGAGCCCTCCATACTTCTGGAAGGCCTATGTTTCTTTTTATTAGTCTTTGAGAATTCCTTCCGTATTATGGTATTGTCGGGGCCATGTCCTATCTTAGATGTTATTCTTGATGATAGAGGCTTTGTAGACTGGTATTAGTGAAACTGTTGTTGATACTTTTATACAGTTGGATTTAACTATAATGGGCCTGTTTCCGCTAATCATTTATAATTGTGCGTATGATGAATGCTAAGGGGTTGACTCAGGCCTCTTTGATTTGCGTTGCCCGTTACGTCCGGGGCCTAGTCTCGGGTCATGACAAACTTGGTATCAGAGCACGGTTCATGGTCCTAGGGTGTCTACAAAGCCATGTCGAGTAGAGTCCATATTATAGGTGTGAAGCGCGCCACACTTATAACGCGGAGGCTACAAGGCATTTAAGAAAGTTTCCCTTTCTTCATGCTATATTTCGTGCTAGATGAGCTTGGATCTAGGAAAATCCTTTCTAACTCTTAAATTTCCCGTGTTCCAGATCATGCCTCCACGAAGGACTACCGGATAAGGAACTACGGATGGAACCTTCGTCCCCGCTGGGACAGCTACTAAAGAGGTCCGCCCTACTCACGTGATGCAGACTCGATACGGAGTCTGCACTGCTGGTTCTGTTGCTCCTACGAGAAACCCACCAGTTCCTCCCACTAATGCCCCTGCTGCTGATCCTGCTACAGTCCCTGCTCAAGCTCTCAGGACCGGTACTACTTGGGTCCAGCCCTCACAGGGTGAGATTACAAATGCTGAGTTCAGGCAGACTATGCAGATGCTTGCTCACCTTGTGTCCTCTCAGTCTCGCCGGTTAGGAAGTGGTGGTGCTAACACCGGGTTTTCAGATGCTTTTAGAGTGGGTCAGTTTATGCGGCTGAATCCACCAGTCTTCACGGGGTCCAATGCTGAAGAAGACCCTCAGGACTTTGTGGACGAAATGGAGAAGATATTCCAGGTTATGCACACTTGCGATACTGATGGAGTTGAATTAGCATCCTATCAGATGAAAGAGGTGGCCTATCAGTGGTATAATGAATGGGAGGAGATGAGGGGTGAAAATGCCGAACCTGCCATATGGGAATATTTCTCCGAAGCATTCCTTGATCACTACTTCCCGCTGGAATTGATAGAGGCTAAGGCGGAAGAATTTGTGAATCTGAGGCAGAATGATATGACTGTCAAGGAATATGCTTTGAAGTTTAACCAACTGTCTCGTTATGCTCCGGAGTTGGTATCTGACATGAGGGATCGAATGAGGAAGTTTACTAATGGCATCTCCGGCGATTTGGTATTGGCATGTAAAGCGGCTATGTTGAATAAGGATATGGATCTAGCCAGGTTAGTGGTATATATACAACGGGTTGAGGAAGAGAAGAAAAAGAAAGTAGAGGCGGGAGAATGCCAAAATAAGAGGGCAAGGCTTGCGGATTAGGAGACAAACCGTCAGCATGCTAGTAAGGGGGACATATGTCAGTTCAGAAAGAGATCTTGGGGTCATGCTCACTCATCTGCAAGTGCACCAGCCCCTAAACCTGCGGGCGATCAGAGATCCCAACATATTCATGGCTTTAGAATGCGAGCACTCAGTCACAGGGCACTATGGTCCAGTTCGCGCCATCTCACTATCACAGTGGTCGTACATGATATGGGTGCAGCCAACCCGGACACATTCAGCGTGAGTGTCCCTCGGCTAAAGGTACTTCTGGGGTAACTAAGGCCCAAGCTACTACTTCTGCAGCCCCTCTTGCTAAGGGTTCTACTTCTGGTACAGGCGAAGGTCGTAACCATTTATATGGGTTGTCCACTCGTCAGGAATCAGAGGCTTCGCCAGATGTTGTCACGGGTATGTTACCAATTTTTTTCCGTGATGTTTATGTGTTACTTGATCCTGGCTCCACTTTATCTTATGTGATCCCCTATGTGGCGGTAAATTTTGGTTTTGCTCCTGAAAAGATTCCTGAAACCTTCTTAGTCTCCACCCCTGTCGGTGATTCCATTGTTGCTAAGAGGGTCTATAGAAATTGTGTTGTAACTGTTTTGCTTAAAAATACGGTGGTAGATTTGGTAGAGATTGATATGATAGAGTTTGATGCAATTCTGGGAATGGATTGGCTTCACTCCTGCTATGCTAATATGGATTGTAGGACTAGGAGAGTCAAATTCTGTTTCCCTAACGAACCAGTCCTCGAATGGGAGGGTAGTCCCGTAGGGCCTAAGGGAAAGTTTATCTCCTATATTAGGGCTCGAAAGATAATATCCAAAGGGTGCTTCTACCATCTAGTTCGGGTTAGGGATTCTAATGTTGAAAGTCCTCCACTCTAGTCCGTGTCCAAAGTTAATGAATTTCCCGAAGACCTTCCTGGAGTCCCTCCTGATAGGAAAATCGACTTTGGGATAGACCTTCTACCTGACACTAGGCCTATTTCCATTCCACCGTATAGGATGGCCCCCGCTGAGTTGGGAGAGTTAAAGGAGTAGTTAAAAGACCTCCTTGATAAAGGTTTCATCCGTCCTAGTGTTTCTCCTTGGGGTGCTCCTGTACTCTTCGTGCGAAAGAAAGATGGGTCCCTCCGTATGTGTATTGATTATCGTCAGCTGAATAAAGTCACCGTGAAGAATAAGTACCCCCTTTCTAGGATTGATGACCTCTTTGACCAACTTCAGGGTGCGAAGTGTTTCTCCAAAATCGATCTTCGATCGGGTTACCATCAGTTGAAGGTTAGGGAAGCTGATATTTCCCAAAAACTGTTTTCGTACCCGGTATGGCCATTTTGAATTCTTAGTCATGTCCTTTGGTTTGACTAACGCTCCTGCAGCATTCATGGATCTTATGAACAGGGTGTTTAAGGAATTCCTGGATATGTTTGTTATTGTATTTATTGATGACATCCTGTTTTACTCCCGTAGTGAGGAAGAAGATGCCAACCACCTCTGTATTGTACTTCAGACTCTTAAGGAGCGGAAATTATATGCCAAATTTTGCAAGTGTGAATTTTGGCTAGACTCGGTAGCCTTCCTTGGTCACATTGCGTCTAGCGAAGGAATAAAAGTGGACCCTCAAAAGATTGAGGCGGTAAAGAAATGGCCCGGACCCATGACTCCGACTGACATTAGGAGTTTCTTGGGTTTGGCTGGATACTATAGGAGATTGTGTAGAATTTCTCCTCTGTAGCTGCCCCGTTGACGAAACTCACTCAGAAAAAGGCTAAGTTTGTATGGTCCGGTGGTTGTGAAGGTAGCTTTGAGAAATTGAAGGACCTCTTAACTTCTGCTCCTGTATTGACTTTACCTGAGGGCATTGAGGGGTTCGTAGTGTATTGTGATGCATCCTGGACAGGACTTGGGCGTGTACTTATGCAGCATAGGAGAGTTGTGGCTTATGCATCCAGACCTTGGAAGATATGTTGAGAGCATGAGTCATCCACTTTAAACGCAGTTGGGTGGATTACTTGCCTCTCATTGAATTCGCCTACAACAATAGTTACCACTCAAGCATCCAAATGGATCCATTCGAGGCTCTTTATGGTAGGAGATGTAGGTCTCCTATTGGTTGGTATGAGGTGGGAGAAGCTATACTGTTAGGTCCATACCTCATGTATCAAGCCATGAAAAAAGTTAAGACCATTCAAGAGAGGCTAAAGACTGCTCAAAGTCGCCAAAAGTCTTATGCGAATGTTAGAAGAAGGGAGTTGGAATTCAACGTTGGCGATTGGGTGTTCTTGAAGGTCTCTCCTATGAAGGGAGTCATGAGGTTCGGGCGGAAGGGTAAGCTCAACCCTCGTTATATTGGCCCGTATCAGATTTTGAAGAGAATTGGGAATGTCGCTTACGAGTTGAAGTTACCTACGAGGTTGGCATCTGTTCATCCCGTGTTTCATGTGTCTATGCTTAAAAAGTGTGTGGGTGATCATTCGCTTGTAGTTCCTATAGAGGACATCGGAGTGAAAGATTCGTTGTCATATGAAGAAGTCCCCATAGAAATTTTGGATCGGCAAGTTCGAAAGTTAAAGACCAAGGAAATAGCTTCGGTGAAAGTGTGATGGAGGAATCAGAAAGTGGAAGAAACTACGTGGGAATCGGAAGAGGACATGAAGTCTAGATATCCCTTTTTGTTCACTTCTCCGGACGAAGTTAACTAAGGTACTTATGCATAACTTATTTCCAATTCCTTTGTATCTTATTCTGTACCATCTCTTTCGCATGCCTATGTCATACTAAAAGTGTTCTTGATCATCATTCGGGGATGAATGATCCCAACGGGGGGATATTATAACACTCCAAGCTTTCGAGAAAGGTTTCCGATCATTTTTCGCCTGTAATTAGACCTGAACCCGGAAGATTTCTTTGTAACTAGGTGTTATGGTCAAGCACTATATGTGGGAAGAGTGTTGGATGTGAATTAAGGTCTTAAGGAATCTCCAACACAAGATAAGTTAAAAGCTTCTCTACCGGCTAAGTTTTTGTATAACTTTTTAACTTGGGTCATCTTAAAACGATAATTTCTCTTAAAATATAAACAGTTAGGAGGCCTATGACCCACCAAATTAAAGGTCTTTAAGTCTTCTTTCCAACGCCACTGACTGCGTATTAATACGATTCCGTAGAAAAAACGTTATGATTAGTTTACCAATAAGACATCTGTCTGTCCAGAAACCCGTCGAATTCTGTGAGTTAAAACGAAAAAGAAAACGGTCCATTTTCTGGGAAAACGGGTCCGTTTTCCCAACCGTTTCTGGGGACAAAAACTCAAAATTTCCGTAAGTTAAAACGCCTTCGAAAATGGTCTATTTGTAGCCAAAACAGACCGTTTTGGCGACCATTTTCTGACGCGTTTTTCTTCCTAAATCAATTCGGATTTTAATTGAAATTGCCTATAAATAGGACCCCTAAGGTATTACTATGAGAATCGACTCTTCTTAAGATATTTGAGGATATTTTGGTCCTTTCCTCATCCAAGATTCATCCCCCACATATTCTAAACCTCCTAAGGCACGATTAAAATCAAAAGAATGAGCGTTACTTCTCCTCTCTAAGTTGTTGAAGCAAAGGTGCCTAGGGTTCTAAGGAAAAACTCAAGAGTTTCATAAGCGTTCTTCGTCAAAAGGTATGTTGAACGATCCCCTTTCAACTATACTCGTAAGGATTGTATTTATTCCTTCTTACTACGAAAACTATGCTAGTAATATGTACAAATAGTTGAAGGGTTTTCAAAGAAAGAGATTGGCTTGAACTTTTGAATATTTATTTATGAAATCATCCGTATTCAATTACTATTTTGAAGTTATGGTTTGAAGTGTGACTTTAAATTATGGATTTGTGAATTTGGGATAGATTTAAAGTCTTGAGATACGATTAATACGGAAATTGTTTCTCTATATAAGAAATTGAGTTTTGACACAAATAGAAAGATCTTCTTAAATCCCTTGGTTTTGAAATGATTGCTTTAAATTGATTGAATTATAATCTTGAGGGAGTTGATTATTAAAGGAGATAAAAGATCATTAAATGCGGGTCGATTGATATCTAAATGATAATGGCATAATACGATAAGTGTGAGTTGCAAGTCTTGGTATAATAGTACCCACTCATGTATGCCTTAATAATCGTAAAAGAACCCCGGAATGATTCTTTTGTAAATTATTTTACTATTTAAATCTTGGCTTTTGATGAAAAAAGAAAAGGATTTCTACATCCCTCGGTTGTGAAAGTATTGTTTATGAAATATAAAATCTTCAACCTTTGAGGGATATGGTAAATGTGTTTAAATCCTTTTAAATGAGGGAACTAATGATGTACGAATTTATGAAATATTTATGGCATGATATGTATGGCTTGCAAGTCTTGGTATGATGATACCAAAGTTATAAATGCCTTAAGAATGTTAAGGGTCTCAAATGAATGTTTTGTGAAACGTTTGAAATGTTAAAATATGGGCTTAAGAGGATTAGATGGTTAGCCGAGATGGTGTGAGTCGAATGGGGCTTTACACTTGAAACCGTGTTTTGCCGACACGGGTATGAGTCGAACGGGGCTCTTCCCTCTGAGTCAAACGGGGCTCCCTACTGTACGCTTGATTTGTTCAGCTGTATGCAGTCATGAGGTGATTATGATATGATGCTCCAATCCTTGCGGCAAACTTGGATTGGAGGCTCAGTCGATCGAGCGATGGTCGGACCCACATAGCCCGTGGTAAAATAAATGTCAATAATACCATCTAGTCCAGAAGTAATGAAATTGTGAAATTATTCTATTTTACTGATTTGGGAAAATTGCCTCATATTTGATGATTATGGTCTCGAATTATGTTTTATGACTTGCTTTATAAATAATGATATCCCTTCCCTTGGGTTGCATGCCAGTACTTGCCGTACTGACCATCTTCGGACGATGCATCGTATCATGATGCAGGTTTTGAGACCTATCCTCGTGGTTCCGTGTAGCACTAGGATATTCGAGATTCAAATAGCAAGTGGTGAGCTTTCCATACTTCCGGAAGGCCTATGTTTCTTTTTATTAGTCTTTGAGAACTTCTTCCGTATTATGGTATCGTCGGGGCCATGTCCCGGCTTAGATGTTATTCTTGATGATAGAGGCTTTGTAAACTGGTATTAGTGAAACTATTGTTGATCCTTTTATATAGTTGGATTTATCTATAATGGGCCTATTTCCGCTAATCTTTTATAATTGTGCGTATGATGAATGCTAAGGGGTTGACTCAGGTCTCTTTGGTCTGCGTTGCCCGTTACGTCCGGGGCCTAGTCTCGGATTGTGACATAAATATTTCATAAATTCATACATCATTAGTCCCATCATTTAAAAGGATTCAAACAAATTTACTATATCCCTCAAAGGTTGAAGATTTCATATTCATAAACAACACTTTTAAAACCGAGGGCCGTAGAAAATCCTTTTCATCTTTCGTCAAAACCCAAGAAGTAAATGATAAACAATTTCAAAAGAATTGTATTTTCATATCCTTTAAATCTGCCCCAATAGGTTTTAGGTTTCATATATCTAACAATATCCTCAAATAATCAACAATTTAAAAGAAGGATTTCATAGAAACATTCGTAACTTCAAGTAGGTTCTTTTTCCGGAGATCATTCAACAAACTTACCTCCAACTTGTATTAAATCACTTTTATAAATAGGAAAATAAACTACAATTAGCCTTAGTTGAAAGAGGATTATTCAACATACCTTTTTGACGAAGAGAACTTACGAAGCGCTTGAATTTTAACTTAGAACTTTGAACCCTGAGCACCTTTGTCTCTAAGAGGTTTTGGGAGAGAAGTAACGTACCTTTTTGGATTTAATTCGTGCTTTAGGAGGTCTAGGGACATTTAGAATAAGTGGGGAATGGGTTTGGGTAAGGAAAGGACTGAAACGCTCCTTTAAAATGCGTGAAACAAATAAAAAAAGGCCGCCGGAGCAGCCTCTGTGTCACGGAGCTTGTCATGGAGACTAGCCTCCGTGACACGGATCCATCACGGACCTTCACTGGTTCAGGCCATAACTCGAGGTTTCATGGCCCCGTGCTCCATGGCACGGGGCTAACGTGGTAATACTCTATTTTGAGCCCCGAAACATATTTTTCTCGCATCCCCTATTCTCAAAAACTCCCCGGATCAATCTAACAACATCCCAAATGGTTCTAAACTTCAATAAACTCATCTTTTTACGCTTTACAAGCACAAGGAGGAATGTTAGAATTTCTGGGGTGTTACTATGGGTGTAAGATTCTAACCTCCCTTTTAGTATTTCACCATTGATTTATCATTTATTTCATCAATTTAATGTGTATGGGTGATGGATAAGGATTCTTATCCTAAATTTGAGAAAGTGTAATTTGATGATTTGAGGGTCGATTCAAACTGTGTTTTCGATGAAATTTCAGACTTGTGTTCTTATCTTATGGGTAAACTGATGTTGAAGAAAAATTTCTATTTTGACATCGGGTCTCAGGGTTGACTTTTTGATCCGATTTTGACCCAAACTTTTATATTGTGATATGAGTATCGATGAACTCGAATTCACTTGTGATTGTAGTTTTGATAGATAGGAAGCATTTCGATGCCCTATGAAAGGGAAAGTTGTTGTGTGAGAGTTCATGGCACTGCAATTTAGCTTCGAGATAGGTTATAACTTACTCTTCTTAGACTGAGTTTGGGTTGTAACTTATCGTATAAAGCATGAGTTGGGCGTAATGGCTAATTTGGAGTTTTGAGTAAATTCTTATTAGTGATGTGGTGACTCGAGACTTGAGGATTTAACCAATAAATGGCCTATGACTTGATATTTGGATTGTTATTGTGGAACCCAAAAGTGGGATTTAATTGAGAAAAGACGTGATTCGAAAATCATATCGTTGTTAGGTTATACCCATTTTTCATGCATTCCTTGTTTTAAGAGATTTTTATGCCAAGATGGGCATTGTTTTTAAAGAAAAACTATTATACGAAAAGGCTTGAAGTCTACGGTTATTGTGGTGAGAAGATTGACTCTTGATATATCTATTGCATTTGAAATTATTTTATTTTTGTGATCATGCATTCATATTCATTTCTCATGAATCACAAATTTGGCACTATGGAAACTATGTTTTGAAACAAAGTTGCATGCTCGAGGGAAATAATTCTGGATGATTTTACTATTGATGATACCGAGGATAAATACTGGCTTTCATGCCCAAGAAAATAGTTTCGGGTAGATATATAAACCTTGCGGGTCCTCTATGGATCCTACCTCACAACAAACTTTGTGGATAGGGTGTATACTGGTAGGAAATTAGCCATTGAATTTTATTGCATTGCATTGTGTTGGTTTAGTGGGCATTTTAATTTTAAAATATGATTTGTATTCATTGCCTCTTTACTGCAGTTAGTAGCCCTTCTAATACAGTGACCCGATGGTTTCATTTGCCTCATATTAATGTCATTATGGCATTTGATTTCTTTTGTTAATGGTGGATAGAATGTGACATTTAGTTGCACATTATCTTGCATTTACCTTAGCCATTTGCTGCATTCTCAAAAGTAACGTGAGTGGCATATTTATGCCCACTTACTCACATCAAATTGTGGTAGAAATTAACCTTTGATTTTTGTAACTCTCGTAACTTATTCACCCATTATTCTACCATTCATGCCTTGTAACTTATGTAACTTATCGATTATTTATCTTCTCAATTTATTTTTCCTATTCAATACTAGGATGAATACCTCACCTATAAATAGAAGTAGTCTTGCATATTTTTCTAAGTACAAGAAAATATAGAGTGCAAAAGAGTTAGTAGAGAAGAGAGTTTTATTAGTTGAAGGAAGGTGTTCTTGTGTTGGAGCTTTGGACTCAACTCTTGTCCAGAGTTTGTTGAGTTATACTTTGTGTGTGGGCTGTTGTATCCTGGAGGGGACAAGTCAAGAAGACTACTGCTGGACCGGTGAAAACATTTGCTGCAGTGGGCTTGAATCTCCTTAAAGAGAGCGAGATATCCGCGCTTCAGCCAGAAGTTATTTTATTTTCTTCATTGTAATTTTCAATTGTAATTGTAATATTTTACCAACACATTATATTTATTATTATCAATTGTTGTGTTTTGCTTCTTATTGACTGTATTGATTGAATTGGTGGGATTCATTTGAGTGCAGGGTTTTTAATATTCTTTATGCATTATAGTTATTATTCTTGCTCGCTTGGTCTATGATGCCTACTGAGTACAGTGATTTTGTACCCATACTACGCTTGATCCATCTTTTATGATGCACATTCATGTACTAGCAGCCCCCGTTGAGTTCGATTGTCCGAGGCGGTGGTTGATCCGAGGTTGTGGTGAGCTTCCTGCATCCAGGGTATTAGGCCCAACTTCCTCTATAGTTCTTCTGTCTTATTTGATATTCTAGACAGTTGTCGTAGCGACATTGATCCTTTATTTTAACGACTTTCATACTAGTGACATTAAATTTTGGGTATTGGGATTTATTCATAACTTGTGTCTTATCTATGCAATATTTCACGTTCTTAAGACAATTTAATTCTATAGTTTATCTCTTCCATGTATTGTTATGTATGATTGCTTTTGGGTAATTAAGGGTTGATCTACCTATCGGGAGTTTGGGTAGGTGTTCGCATGATCTTGAATTTTTGAATCGTGATAATTATAAATCTAAAAATCTAAAAAATCGAATATTGTTCGTTGATCTTTTTTCAGAAAATATGTTGCTCATTAATATTTTGACTCTAACTTACCATTATTAATAGTCTCCACAAAAATATTCTCTTAAAAGTTGCATAGTAGATATATAATATTACATGAGCTAATGAAGTCTTGGGTTGTTATAATTTGACTAGACCATTCAGACAACTATTCAGTTATCATTAGGAATCGATAAATCCCATGGAGTTTAGTAGTCAATTTAATAACCTAATTTAAAGTGATATCTAGTTAACAATAATTTAATTTCTTACCCAGACTATATTATCTTCTCAAGTCCTTATTATTGTATTTTTTTTTATAATAAGAGTTACATAATCTCAATGCCCCAAGTTTTATTGAAATACTTCTCATTTTCCGATTAATATTTTTTCTGATATTAAGTAATTGCATTAAATAAAAGAAAAGTTTTTTTAACTCTAGGAAATAATTGATAGTGACAACTAAATCAATATATGGTAAGTTGTTATCAACAATCAGATGCAAATCTAAATGAGATCACATAATCTCAAGTATTTCAAATTTACTAAATGCCCTTACAATTTTTTAAACTGTTTTATAACTCCTATTTTGCCACCACCGCGTTCTCTCAATTCAACTCTCTTTTTTATCTCTCTTTCTGCATTTTTCTTTGTGTAATCTAAGTGGAATTTTGGTTCTTGTGACTCTTTCTTCATCTTTCCCCACTGTTCTTGATCATACATTCTTTTTCTTCTCTTTTGGTGATTAATTAAGGCTTTGCTTTCTGTGATCATGATCAGTTATGAGGCTCAATGCTTGTATGTTCTTACGTGTTCAATTGCCAATTATTTATAGCAAAAGCTACTATACCTTAATGTTATTTTATACTTACATTTTTAATGATTGATACACGTGATAATTTTTGTTTGTCTACTTTTCTTTTAATTTTTGTTGTATGTGATTTTTTCCTTTTGTTTGACTATTTTTAATCATGCTTCTCCATTTATTTGTTTGTATTTTTTCAGACTTGATCGAGTCATTAGTGATTACATGTATATAAGAGGTTTCCATGATATAGGAGACGCATTCATCCGTGAAACTTTTGCTAATCCAAATTCTGAAGGTATGTCCTTCTAATGAATTTCGTTCTTTTTATCAAATTTTAAAAGGTGATCATCTAATAAATTAAGATATGTGTTTTAGTAATGGTTGTTTTTATCCGAGAGGTTTGTAAAATTCGTATACTATATTTGTTTGATAATTCTTATATATGACCATATGGTGCATTGTTGATCATGTTGTTTTTGAAAATTTTGTTAATAAGTTGAGGTCGTTATCTTTGATTGATGTTGTGCATTATAGTTACCTAATGTTGAATTTACTGAGTTAACTGTCCTTTACTATCTTAAAGAGTCATGTCTAATGAAGTTGAAGTGATGTGATAATGTGATATCGAGCTTCAGAGTAATAATTTTTGGTTTTGTGGTTTCTTTCAGCTGCCAATTCTCCCCAGAAAGCATTCCTGCAAACATGGTGGGGTAAATTTTACAAGGCATATAACTCTAGGTTCCCTAACGATTCTATGTTCATTGGCGAATCCTTTGATAAGGTATCACACATGGACCTTTTCTATGCCTTATTCATTTTTAATTGATATGAAATAATTTCAAACTAAATACTTAATTTCTAAATTTTCAGGTAGAACTTACTGTGGAAGACGTTGTGGCTAACAACGTTCATGCAAATCAAACATCTATTTCTGAATATACATGTGTAAACATCTCTAATGTGATGCCCGTGATGCCTTCTCCTCATTTGATGGCATCCTCTCATGTGATGGAGTCCAGTGATCCTGCTAATATGGATGCTGCACTTTCAGATTTGGTGTCAAAAGACACATTAGACTTGTCTCCTTTTGAGATGAATGGAATGGATGATATGCTTCCATTTGCAAGCAATGTTGGGTAATAACATATTATTGCTTAGTCACTTTCACGAGGATAAAGGTTGAGATCTTGACTTGATATGGATTTTGTTCTCCTAAGTCAGATACCATTGTCTTAAGCTTCTAAAGCAACAAAAAAAATTGACCAAAATTACGTTCTTATTTTGCTTGTGTATTGCTATTTTATGACTTTTCTGATATATGAAATGTCAAGAGTTTCATGCAAAAAATTGTCTATTCGGGAATGCTCTTTAGTGTAGTAACTAGAACCAACTACTTGGCCTGTAATTTGAGATAATCCAAACATGTTTTGTATATGATATCATTTCTTTGGTTGTTGAATTTGCGCATTAGAATCTTCTAACTTTTTATGTTGTATGTTCATGTCCTTCAGTTATCAAATGTCAACTGTTCCTCTAGAGTGTAATTCAAGAGTATGTTCACATTTCCTTATACATTTATAACATTTTCAATAAATAATTAGTTGAAAATAAGTTACAAGTTTTTATTCTTTCCAGGATGATAGGCATGACATAAACTTGGGAAGACCTACACTGATGCAACCAAATGCTTTTCCTGCAAATGCTTTGCCTACTTCACGAGAACTTTTAGATGCGGGTTTGTTTTTAATTTAGCTTTAAATATTTTGCATTTATTTTATATAATTTTTTGACTTTTGCATTGATAACGTTGGATGTTTGAATATAAGATAATCTGCATATGCTTTTAGCATAAACAACCCATTAGAAGGATAAATGCGCATATATTGAAGAGGACTTTTATGTTGGATTATTGTTAACTATATGTCCCTTGAGGAAAAATTAATATTCCTTTATTTTAGTAGGAAAATAATAACAGATGCTTATTAGTCTTATAGCAAAGAAAAATCATTATATATTTATTAGTATAAATATATTTCCTGATTGATTCTAAGATATACATTTATCATATTATATTAAAAGTAGGAAGCTCCTAACATCAAAGTTAGATTACCATTTTGCCCCTACACTAATTATAATATTATAAATCATCTAATTAATTAAATGTTAAATAAATAAATATACATTTTAATGAAGATAAAAGAAGGTTAAATTAGAGAAATGATAAATGTGGATCCACTGAAATTCTCAGCTTTTATTAGGTCCTTTGGGATTCTTTGCAAATGAAACATGTCAGCTTGAGCATTTATTTTTTGTACATTCAATATTGTAACCTTTCAAGTGTAATGAATTAGCAATTATAATGAAAAAAACGTTACTTATCATGTTAATTCATTAGCTCATTCGCAATAGAAGCAAACTGATATCATTGTTAATGAATCATCTTATCTGTTAAAGAAAATCATCAAATGCTCAATTAAATTCTGATTAAATATTACATAATTATGTGGGTAAACATTCATTCTTGTATCTGGAAGGATAGATAACTGCTTATTTATTGTAATTATTGATGATAGGTCATACAAAAGGTCATTTTAAAATCTATATAATGAAGAAGTAAAAAGTTGACAGCAGCTCAAAGTCTCTTCTCCTCTTCCATTTTTAAGATTGTCTTCAATGTCTCTTTACGTTCTAGAACTGATCTAGAAAATATATATGGGGTGTAGCATTCAAACAATGAAGGTTATGAGTCTGATCTTAAGCGATCAGAAAGAAATTGCTTTTAATTATAAAGTAGGATTTTATTTTTTTGACAGACTGATTTAATTTTTATTGTGTATGTATACATTAGAATTCTATTATTGCTTACCGGCAGATGAAAATTTGATTTGAAAAGATGGCAGGATAGGTTGTACATTTGAACAAAAAGTGCACTGAAGGGTATAAAATTTCGTATTACTAATATGAATGAATATTTTTCTCTTTTGTTGTCGCTTTGTAGAAGTCCAACCACTGCAAAAAATTGATATGAAATACACGTGCAACGCACGTGTCCGAGAACTAGTTATAATATATGTGTATGTGCATGTTAGTTTAGTTTGACGGTAAACTCGAGTTCAAGGTTGTTAATCCACTTGTTACTACATTGATTCGTGTTTGAACTCATCTACATATATTCGAATTGTGTTCTACTTCAATTTGAAGCTAGTTTTGATATTTGAGCTTGAGTTTGAACTCCGCTTTATAATATTTGAGTTGAGCTCAAACTGAGCATGGCTTGATCAAACTACATCTTAACAACTAAGATTATATATGGCACACTTCCCAATTTAGGTAAAGATGCATGTTTCAGGTTGACGTAAGAAAAGGATGAACATATAGCAGCTTAGGAATAAGATCCATTAAAGCAAGTATGCAACAAAGGCATTTAGTAAAGTTCTTAAAATAGAACTTTTAAACAATGCACTTTCCCTTAGCATCTTTTTATCTTTTGGTTTTTGAAGTTGATCCTCTGTATGTGCAATTAATTTCCATTTTGGAGTTTGATTCATTATCATTGAAGTTGTCACAGCAAATAACACTAGGCAAACAAACATGGAAGAAAGAATAAAATAAACAATTCATTTTTATGACTTAGATTCAGCAAAATAATTAGTGTGATGAGTGCTCTTTGTTGCATGATAAGTTCTTGCAGAGATCAAAAATGCAATTTTAGATCTCCTGATCTTTAGTTTTTATATTTTAATTTTTCTTTTGAACTTCTTTTTGCATTCTACCTGTAGATCTCCTTATCTTTCTTTTTAAAATTTTAAATTTCCTTTTGATCTTCTCTTTGCATTCTACATGTAGATCTCCTTATCTTTGTTTTCTAAATTTTAAATTTCTTTTTCATCTTCTTTTTGTGTTATGCCTACAGGGAACAACAGATCTCTCCAACAAGCATATCATCAAGGATGGCCATCTATCGTGAGTACCTTGAACTTTTGCATTTATAGATATGTGTAGTCCTTTATGTTGCCTCAATTCCATATGTCATTATCCAAAATGTGCACACTCAAAAGGAACAATTTCTGAGAATTACATCATTTCCTCAACAAGATGTTTTACCTAATGTAGCAATTCCACCATTGGATAAGCTCAAATTTACCCCTATAAGTATTGGTGATTTCTTTCAAAGTTTCACTCAAGGTGAATCGAGTGGAAAAGATGCAGGAGTAAGTTGAATGCTCACGTAATCGTTTCGTTTTTAGGAATTGAGGGACAAAGTATAGGTTATCCTACTATACTGATGTGATCGATATTTTTTTCTTCTTTTTTTTTCATCTTCTGGCATTGCACAGGTTCTTGGTGATACAAATGAAAGAACCTCGGAGAATTTACCACCTGATCAACAAATAATAGCTCCTATAGGAGGACTTATGCAAATTTATGGAAATCAACCTGCACTGCAAATTGGCCAAAAGAGAAAAACTCCATCGAGTTCTTTGGCATCTGTAAGATCATTTTTCTACATCTACTTCTTGTATCCCTTCATGTGCTGGTGTTTCCATTTTGCTATGTCACAGACATCATCATTTTTTTTGGGAATTGGACTTCCCTTTGTTAGTTCGTTCTTGTCTCCCTATATGGTCTTCACATACTTTATTCTTGCTCATTCAATGTATTTCTGAGTTGTAGGTTGAGAAAGGGAAAGCTATTGTCACTGGTATTGCAAATGACAATACTAAAAGCGCAGGTGCATTGACGGAAAGAGCTAAGCAGGAAGGTAGGTGACAATAAGCTTAATGGTTCTTCAGAAAATTAATATTAAAAATTTGGCACTTTAAATAATTTGTAGGTGACAGAAATAGTTCATTGACACAAAGGATAATTGACTTTATATTGCTTTGCAGGCATCTCTTTTAAAGAGATCTGTAACTTTCACGCAACAAATATCAAGCTTCGATGTTGCCACTTTGACTCACAAGGAGAGTTTTTGGCTACTGCTGGAGACAACAGGAAGGTCTGTCTTATTAATTTTCAATGGAATTCTAGTTGGTCAGATGGGAAAGTGCTTATCTCAACTTCTTCCGTTAACGAATTTCTACTGTGATATATGGTTAGGTTCTGATTTGGGGGTTTAAAAATAACAATATTAGTAGTAGAGAAGGTCATATACTTGACGTTACAGATATTCGTTTTAGCCCAAACTCAACGATGTTTGCAACATCTTCCCTTGATAGAACTGTGAAGATATGGGATGCAGCCAAGGTACTACCTCTATTGCCATAATGATAACTTTCTAATCTCTTGAATTTCTTTCTTTTGATTTGTGTCTATTACAACCATGATACTGTACATATATCACCATTTTGTCATTATCCAGCCAAGCAACACTTTTCGGAACCTCGTTGGCCATGATGAGCATGTGATGTCTGTAGATTTTCATCCAACAAAGATGAGTCTCCTCAGCTCTTGCGATCGCAATGACGAGATTAGACTATGGGATGTCAATAGGCGTGATTGCAGACTCATTCTTAAGGTTGGTGTCTCTATTTTCTTCCTTTCTTATTTTTAGATGTTGATAAAGAGGTATCTCTATTTGACATATGAAGACTTCATAATTTGATAGTTAGCTGTTTTTTCTATTTCTGTTTCAATTTGGAGATTACTAACCTGATTCAAAATTATTATTGAATTTGTTTTTCATAAATTTCTGTAGGAAATAATTTTCTTGTTATTCTTCCTTTTTCATTCCAAGCAATTTCAAGGTTTTCAAGATAAGTAATCGGTCATCTTATGAATACACATGAAAAAAGATAATTTTAGAAAATATAAGGGTTTCGTAATGTTATTTGAACCAACATTCATATCATATATATAACTACTCATTGTACAGTGTTCTAAACAGAGTGGTTTAAAGAGAATTAGCTACTATTCCTTCACTCAAAAAGAATATTAATTTGCTCTTGGTACAAATGCAGGGAGGTGGTAGACAAGTTAGATTTCAACCTCGACTTGGGCACCTTTTGGCAAGTTTTACCAAAAATATTATAAATATTTTTGATATCGAGACTAACAACATCCATAAAAAGTTGCAAGTAAGATGCTTACTCTTGATCATTAGTCAAACTTGTTTTAAATTTCATACATGTTGCATTACTATATTGTATCAATGTGATTTTGTTTTATTTGTTTTGTAGGGACATGTCAAAGACATTCGTTCAATTTGCTGGGATTTTTGTGGGAATAACTTGGCATCTGTGAGCGAAGATAGTGCACGAATATGGTCTATTAAAGAAGGAAAGTGCATATTTGAATTGTTCTCTAGTGAGAATAAGTTTCGGTCATGCACTTTCCACCCTTCCTTCCCTCTAGTGTTGGTGATTGGTTCCGATGAGGTACACTTAGCATGATTTAGACATTTTTTGCTGAAGTATTGAGCTCATATATAAGTTCTTTGTAGACTTGGTTCGATTAATATCTCGATATATTTGCAAAACAACAAATATATATCTAAGCATCCTAAAAAAACAACAAAGAACTTTTCTTGATCAGTCAAAGCTAAGAAATTGAAAAGGAATAATAGTAGGGGAGGAATGTGAGACATTTGCAATATTAGGTTCTGGTGTCACAATGATATGTCTTAGAGTGCACATGTTAATATGAGTTTTGCTTCTGACATTACCATTGTTTTGCTTGCTATATTTTTATCTCCATAAAAAAAATATTGATTGAGTATTATCATTCTACGTATCTTAATGACTTATATGTTGAGGGAAATTTAGGAATATTATATATCCAAACTAAGTAGTTGTCGTGTTAGAAGAAATTGTTCATGTTTGAAGCTTTCCTTGATTTTTCTTTCTCCCTTTCCCTCATTATTTGATGCCTGTCGAATGTTGTTGCAGTTCATAGAGCTGTGGCACCCAATCTCCCCGAGCAACAGAAGTTGGTCATATAGTGCACATAATGGTATAATTTCATCATTAGCAGCTTCGACTGAGAAAGGAATTATAACTTCAGTGAGTCATGATGAGTGGATCAAGATATGGCGATGATGTATCTTTGTGGATCAAGTTACAATAGAAATTCTTTCTTCGTTCTCTGGATTAAGTTGCATACACCAATGTAATGAGTTATCTGAAAGGCTGTATCAGTCACAAACTTTGAGCATTATTTCAAACTCCTCTGTGCTCTATTTTATCATTTGGAGCGTGATATTTAAAATGTTAATTAGACTTCTTGTTATTTAGTACACAACAAAGTTTATAACTTTTATTTATCTAAATCGTAGTACTTGAAATGTTACAAAATGATCTCATAGATTAGTATTTTTTTTTTCTTGTGTTTTTCTTCTTTTTTTAAGTGAGAATTGTATAAAATTTTCAATAACTAATATTTTATAATGTTTTGTAACTGAAATTTCATAGTTTACCTCAGTATTGTGAGAGTCAATTGAACTGAGTGGAAATAACAATTTGATTCTTTCTGAATCGCAAAACTTTTATACCTCTAATAAATGTATATTTTCATCTTCAAGGTGTGCACAAGTAGACAGTTAAACTATTATAAAATTGAACAAGTAGACGCACGCGTCCTACATGGCAAATCACGTGATGGATAGTCAAAATGGGAACGTTTGATGTCGTCAGACTAGAGAACTTTTGTTGGACTCTGCATAAGAGGTTCACAATAATGGGAAATCTCTAGACGAGTTAGCAATAAATATTGCAAAGAGCCAACTAGGCTGCGGTAGTCAGAGGCATCAACAGGGGGCCAGTGACATCATGAAGGTGGTGCTTCTAGGGAAGTAATGTTGGATGGGCTCGGGCAGCTAACATATCTGTCACGCCCCGAGACCAGGCCCTAGACATGACGGGCAATCTAGACCAATAAAGGTCCGACAAAACCCGTTAGCATTCATTAAAAGCACATTCAATAAATAAAGAATTTGCATAAAAAGGACCCATTTGAGAACATCATTTAAAACATATATAAAATAACCAAGTGTTGGGAATAAAATGTTTAAACAAAATCTACATAGGTCTACGAAGCCTCTAACATAAGAATGAAATATCTATGTCGGGACATGACCCCGACAATACCATAAAACTGAAACCAGAGTGAAATAAGAATTTAGATCGCCTTCCTAAAAGTGGAGGGCTCACCAAAAGCTGGACCTGTCTGATCGAACCTAGTGCTGTATAGTACCACGAGAAGGTTCCTCTGAACCTACATCATACAACGATGTAGCCGCCCGAAGACGGTCAGTACGTGGAATGTAGTGGTACACAGAACATAAAAATAGATACAATATACTTCATCTGAAAAGTTGGCATTTAAATATTTCCAATACAATAAACAATAAATATTTGTAGAAAATTCCATTATGAGAAATCAATAAAACTTTCTATCTGTTACTTTTGAACTAGATGGCAAAACCGACTTCTATTCAACACCACGGGCTATGTGGGTCCAATCAACGCTCGACCGTCTAAGCCCCAACCCATGTTTGCCACATGAGTTGAGATTTCAATACAATATGGTCAGTACAATCGTCCTCATAGAGGAAAAGATAAGGTCGTCCCAAGTTAGGATCGAACCATCCCTATGTCGATAAAACACAGGTTTCGGGTGCTGAGACGCTTAGCCTCACACCTTCTCGGTTAACCATCTAATTCTCTTAGAGCCCAAATTTTTACCATTTTCAATATCTTAGAAAAACATCCTTCAATAATACAATTCCGTTCGGGGAATAATCCGTTATTGGTATCGTCATACCAAGACTTGCAAGTCGTTCATTTCATCAATATAGAATCCATAAAGTCCGTCAATAATTCATCATGCCCATTTATAAGATTTATATAGTAAAACAAAGGTCTTTTGCCTCAATCCGATCCTTTAGTAGAAACCGTTACCATAGCAATATCTTTCAAATCTGTAAAATCATTTGGAGTCCTTTGAACAATGAGAAAGACAAGTAAAATCTCAAAAATCCCTCTGTAAGTACCATTCGTTGTACATATTTTCAAGTGAAACATAAAGGACTAACGATTTCATGAAGTTTCATCAAAGTTAGAAAAGCTATACTTGCAACCCTAAGTTCATATTCAAAGTAGTGAAAACGTAAGGGTTGGAAACCATCATATCTAGAAAATACTTTGAAGTAGGATCGTTCTGCGTACCTTTTGACGGAAAGAGACTCAAGAATTACTTGAAGTTGAACTTTGAAGCTTGAACCCTAAGTGTTCTTTCCCCAAGAAACTTTGGAGAGTAAAGTATCGTATGTTTTGATGAATGGGACGCTCTTAAGGACTTAGGATCGTTTTAGAATAGTGGGGGATGGATTTTGGTTAAGGAAAGGACCAAAAAGTCCTCAAAATAACTTAAAATAAGCAATTCCCGTAACAATACCCTAGGAGTCTTATTTATAGGCAATTCCAATTAAAATCCGGATTGGTCTAGGAAAGAAAAACGCGTCCAAAACGGTCGCCAAAACGATCCGTTTTCCCAGAAAATGGACCATTTTCTCTTCCGTTTTAACTCCCAGAATTCGATGAACTTCTGGTCCGATAGACGTCTTCTTGGTAAACTGATCATAACTTTTTACTCCAAACTCGGATTAATGCGCGGTCGGTGGCGTTGGAAAGAAAACTCGAAGATCTTTAATTTAGTGGGTCATGGGCCACCTAACTCTTTATATTCTCAGAGAAATGATCGTTTGAGAAAGACCCAAGTTAGAAAGTTAAACGGAAACTTAGTCGGTAGAAAAACTTTCAACTTAATTTGTGCTAGAGGTTCCTTAAGACCTTGATTCACGCCTAGCACTCTTCCCACACATAGTGCTTGACTATAACACCTAGTTACAAGGAAATCTTTTCGGGTTCAGGTCTAATTATACGCGAAAAATGATTAGAATCCTAGCTCGAAAGTTTGGGGTGTTACATTATCTCCCCATTGGGATCATTCGTCCTCGAATGATTGGTAGGGACTTATTGAAGCCATAAAGTATGAGCTATGAACTCACATCAAGAATTCTCTTTTAAGCAAATATGGAAAGACCTCAAGAGGCACTCTATGACAACATCAAGAAAAACATGAAAGTAGGAATTGTGATGAGACTTGGCATAGACATATTCTAGGACATAAGTTTTATGGAACATGATCATACTAGTGTACGACATGAAATTTTGAAAACCATAAGCATGAACTAAGATTGACACATGGCATAAAATAAGGTCTTGCTAGACGTATGAATAGAAGTATCCCTACCTTAAATGATATGGCTAACAACCCTTAGATTTAGCAACACCCTTCAACTATGTAACCTCCTCTTAATACTACACATCACCCCTTACGACTTGAAATTTTCACATTGGTGCATATAGCTACTAAAGTCTACATCTAACATCTTGCTTTTCCCCTGTTCAAGCCTAACTTGAAGGCATAAAGTTCTACATCTAATGTGATCCGCTCTTAGGTTTTTAATTTCCTAAACTCATCAAATTCTACCTCTAGATTCACCCTCCAAGAATACTACCTCTCCCTATCACCTTAATCAATCAAGCTCAAGCTTTTAACAAGGAGTCACTTGCACACAATGCACTCGCCCTCAAGTATCTATCATCACATCCAAGCCTATCACTATATTCCTTTTCCGGCTCCTTTGTAGCTAAAACCATCAAATAATTCTCTCAAGCAGCCCACCATCAACAATTCTCCATCTTCTACAAGGAGACATCCTATATAGTCTCATCTTACTATTACACATAACAAATCCTCATCTCACATCTCATTCACACTTAACAACTTAGGTGACACAATCACACCGTAGCCACCACTAAAAAGGAAATATCTACTACCTTCCATCTAGACCACTATTTATCTTCCTTTACAGACAGTTGCCCCGACATCAAATAAACATTTCTGAAGGAATAGAATGAGAGCATGAACTGTACCTAGAGGCCTAACTCTAGATCATAAACATGAAGTATGAAATGAACATCTTTAACAAGAGCATGAGTATTGGAGATACATGGATGTTGTTCAATATCGATTTATACTTAGAGTGACCTTATCACTCAAGATGAGATCTGGGGAACCCGGTGTGATGAGCACGGGTACTTCGTATTCTGAACACACAAGACATAAACTGAGGGTTGTTCTGAGCATAGACATACCATAACCATCCATAACTATCAAGAGGTGGATGTACACAGGGTTTAGAGTAAGAAGATCAAAAACACGAATCTTTCAAGAAGTCTGATTTGAGCATGTACATGATGTAGCATGATTTCAATAGCCATTTAGGGCATATCTTGAAGCTTGAGTTTATAGGACTAAGCATAGCGCGAGAAATGGATTCATGGATCATGAGCAACGTAACATAGAATTTGGATCCCTGGAACCATAGGGAAATATTTACACCACTGGGAGATGCTATCGCTTTCATTTCAAATGACAGAGCAATGACAAGAGTCTACATAGAAAATTCGGCCCTCAGACATAGGCATGATTCAAAGGCATAATACATGGGTAGAGTGTCCTCTTAAGCTGAAGTATAAGGAATATGCTAGAATAAGAATAGATCATCGTGGCACGCACCATAACTCCTTTCTGCAACTAATCACCACTAGAAATTCAATACTTTTCTTGGTTCAACACCTCATCATCTCCCCCTTAGCGCAAAGGTCACTATCCTAGACCTGCAGATCTATGCTGTAAAAAGATTTATGAGTACAACACTCGGCACTCCAGGGTATCACTATACGCATAAATGCCAATCTCATTCAGATATTACATTTGGAGAGATACCAACTCCTTTCTAGGCCATTACCTCCAGAGATTCTATTCTTAACTTACGCTAACCTCTATAACCGGAGAATTAACACTTAGTTCCCTTGGGCACACACATCCATGGTTTCTAACACTTGAAAATCTATTTTCCACTCCTTAATCTGCTAGCATTTATCCAATCTCATATATGCTCAATTCAATGATATTTTAAAATTATACTAAGAGATTCAACAATGACCCCCTTTAGATCTATAATTCCCATAATTCAATTCCAGTGAATAACAATATTAACTACTAAGCCTTCTCCATATGAAGCAACTCAAGAACACTAATCGGGAACACCTAGCAGTACTCTCAACAACATAAAACCCCATCTAACATCATATTGCCTCCGATACAATTCATTCTTATACACTTAGGGCTCTTATTCCTCTAATGACTTAGCCACAATTCATTGCTTCAACACTAGTTCTCATGTATATATCATGCTTACACATTCAAGCCTATCCTATGTTATCAATCTAAGACCTCTCACGCACCATGTCAAGCCTATTAGATCAGTCTCATAAAAGTAATATTTTCATCTACAACTATCATTCTTTCTACCTCGGTGACGATCTACAACTCAAACTTAGTGTCTAGCACTAGGTAAGGTTAACATCAAAACTTAGCATGCTATTCAGGCTTACAGCTACCAAATAGAAATCAAGGAACACTAATCCACCAAAATTATGACAGAGTGATTGATCTTAATTCCTTCTTCAACATAATTTATGGCTTACAAGCACAACTTCCTTCACCACATTGCTACTGCACCTTAACATTCATGACACATCTTTTCACCTACTATATTGGCTTACAACTACTAATTAAATTCAAGATAGTGTCTACTAAAACCACATGATAAGGATAGTCGATCTTAATCTTACAATATAACCCATTACATTCCATTAGCACGCTATTCTTTCTCATATCACATCTACTTACCCATACATATATTTAAACTACATTCATAGTTCTATAAACATCTCTAAGTTTCCCCAAGACCCCAAAATGGAGTCTGAATTCAGAAATTCGCAACCAGTCTACCCTTACATCCACAACCTATAATTGGTCTATACTACTACAATAACAAGCCACTATAGGCTCTCTCCCTATTTCAAATAATTAAAAAGAACATCTTAACTAACCACTCCACTTCTACCAATTTCCATAAAACCTGCTAATCTTGCTAAACTGAAACCCACACCATACGGGCATACCACCTCTATCACTTAATTAGTGGTTACAACACTTTAGCTATATTTTTCGATCTCTTATAACCCGCATTCTCTGGCTCTTAAACTCATGACTCCATATTTCTCTGGCCTTGGGATCATCTTACTACTCATCTCATCATACCCTAGTATATACTTTCTCTCAAGTGAAAATACTATCCCAACACTCGTATACATACTTTTTTCCCTCTTGAGCGCGACAGCTGCAACAAAGTTTTCGAAAGGGTTTGAAAACACGTTTCACCTCCGCTCAAAAGCATGATTCAAGAAAATAGGGGTTTATACTTAGAATTAATAGACGTTGACGCACTAATGGACTCCTCTCAAGTCCTTGTGCAGTTTCATAACCTTTTGGATGACTAAACCAGATAGAATTACATCATAAGGAGTCTGAGCTTTGTACTTCTTTCACCTCGAAAATAGGGCATAGCCAGCTGAGTTAGAGCAGAGTAGGAATATGGATCAGTTTCTTATAGACAAAACTTTCGCACGATCTGGAGTATAAAAGAATGGGAAACATTTCCTAGATGCCCTATAGCCTCCTGATTATAAGTGTGGTGCAAAACACACTCATAAGCAAGACTCTACTGGACACGGCTTCGTAGACACCCTGGGATCATGAATCGTGCTCTGATACCAAGTTAATCACACCCCGAGATCAGGCCCTAGACGTGACGGGCAAACCAAACCAATAAAGACCCAAGAAAACCCCTTAGCATTCATTAAAAACACATTCAATAAATAAAGAATTTGCGAAAAAAGGACCCATTTGAGAACATAATTTAAAACATATATAAAAATTAACCAAGTGTTGGGAATAAAATGTTTAAACAATATCTACATAGGTTTACGAAGCCTCTAACATAAGAATGAAATATCTACGCCGGGACATGACCCCGACAATACCATAAAACGGAATTAGAGTCAAATAAGAATTTAGATCGCCTTCCTAAAAGTGGAGGGCTCACCAAACGCTGGACCTGTCTGATCGAACCTAGTGTTGTATAGTACCACGAGAAGGTGCCTCTGAACCTACATCATACAATAATATAGCCGCCCGAAGACGGTCAGTACGTGAAATGTAGTGGTACACAGAACAGAAAAATAGATACAATATACTTCATCTGAAAAGTTGGCATTTAAATATTTTCAATACAATAAACAATAAATATTTGTAGAAAATTCCATTATGAGAAATCAATAAAACTTTCTATCTGTTACTTTTGAACTAGATGGCATCACCGACTTCTATTCAACACCATGGGCTATGTGGGTCCGATCAACACTTGACCGGCTAAGCCCCAACCCATGTTTGCCACATGAGTTGAGATTTCAATACAATATGGTCAGTATAATCGTCCTCGTAGAGGAAAATATAAGGTCGTCCCAAGTTAGGATCGAACCATCCCTATGTCGGCAAAACACAGGTTTCGGGTGCTGAGATGTTTAGCCTCACACTTCTCGGTTAACCATCTAATTCTCTTAGATCCCAAATTATTACCATTTTATATATCTTAGAAAAACATCCTTCAATAATACAATTTCGTTAGGGGCATAATTCGTTATTGGTATCATCATACCAAGACTTGCAAGTCATTCATTTCATCAATATAGAATCCATAAAGTCCGTCAATAATTCATCATGCCCATTTATAGGATTTATATAGTAAAACAAAGTTCTTTTGTCTCAATCCGATCCTTTAGTAGAAACCGTTACCATAGCAATATCTTTCAAATCTGTAAAATCATTTGGAGTCCTTTGAGCAATGGGAAAGACAAGTAAAATCTCAAAAATCCCTCTGTAAGTACCATTCGTTGTACAATTACTAATATTTTCAAGTGAAATATAAAGGACTAATGATTTCATGAAGTTTCATCAAAGTTAGAAAAGTTATACTTGCAACCCTAAGTTCATATTCAAAGTAGTGAAAACGTAAGGGTTGGAAACCATCATATCTAGAAAATACTTTGAAGTAGGATCATTTTAGAATAGTGGGAGATAGATTTTGGTTAAGGAAAGGACCAAAAAGTCCTCAAAATAACTTAAAAGAAGCAATTCCCATAACAATACCCTAGGAGTCTTATTTATAGGCAATTCCAATTAAAATTCGGATTGGTCTAGAAAAGAAAAACGCGTCCAAAACGGTCGCCAAATCGGTCGCCAAACCGGTCCGTTTTGGCCGCAAACGGACCATTTTTGAAGGCGTTTTAACTTATGGAAATTTTGAGTTTCTGTCTCCAGAAACCGTTTTCCCAGGAAATGGACAGTTTTCTCTTCCGTTTTAATTCCCAAAATTCGACGAACTTCTGGTCAGACAGACATCCTCTTGATAAACTGATCATAACTTTTTACTCCGGACTCGGATTAATGCGCGATCGGTTGTGTTGGAAAGAAAACTCGAAGACCTTTAATTTGGTGGGTCATGGACCACCTAAATCTTTATATTCTAGGAGAAATAATCGTTTGAAGATGACCCAAGTTAGAAAATTATACGGAAACTTAGTCGGTAGAAAAGCTTTCAACTTAATTTGTGCTAGAGGTTCCTTAAGACCTTGATTCACGCCTAACACTCTTCCCACACATAGTGCTTGATCATAACACCTAGTTACAAGGAAATCTTTCCGGGTTCAGGTCTAATTACACGCGAAAAACGATTAGAATCCTAGCTCGAAAGTTTGGGGTGTTACAATATCGGTGTGTTGAAGGATAGTTGTATCATACTCGTGTTTGCTAAGAAACAACTCATATTTGTGACGATAAACCTCTATGCTAAGGAAATAATGAAGAGGTCTTAAGTATTTCATGGCAAGATGAGATTGTAACCTGCGTATAAGCTCGGATAAAATGGAAGAATGGCTTCCTGTTAGGACGATATCATCAACATATAATAGGAGCAATATTGTATCTTTTGAAGAATGGAGAACAAATAGCAACGAATTGCCCTTGCTACATGAAAAACCAAGATGAAGAAGATACTAAACTTGTGGAACCGTGCATTGATGTAATATTCAAACCTTAAAGGGAAGACCCATCGAAACAGAGGTGTTTTATCCTTTGAAAGATTGGGTATACATTAAAACATTTAAATGTTACTGTATAGCTGCTAAGGATAGTGAAGTTCTCATTGAAAGAGTTGTGTTTTTATGATGCTGTAGGACTGTCAATTGCAACATGTTCTAACTGAAGGCTAACAAGATTGGGGAATTAGGTATCATCAGGAAACTTAAAGACACAGCTGGATAACTTCAGGATGTTGCATTAATTTTAGTATCTTGACTTTATATGGTGGTATTAATTCCTTTTGGGATTCAATCCATAGAAGAAAAGGTAATGAAATTAAAAGTTACTTCGAAAGGTGCTATATGTACCTGAGTTACAGTCATAAGCTTCATACTGATTGTGAGCAACATGGTACTATTTTTGCAGTCGATCATCGATCACTCATCCCTTAGCAGAGGAGAATCGAACCAGATCCATGCTTTGGAGTTGAAGCTTCTAGAGAGGCTTTACACTTTCCACTTTCCTAATCTCTGTTTTGTCTCTTTTTATATATTTTTTGCATTTTGGACGGGGGCAGCTTTTTGGGCTGACTGATTTTGTACATAATTTTCGTTAATAAATCTGGTCCAGTTGGGCCTTTTGATCAAAAAAAAAATGTGTGCACAAGTAAATATGCTGTCAGGCAACACATATTTTTCATCGTTGGCCACATCTAGAGTGAGCTTCTGAATACCATGATTCGATACAAAGATGATGCATTGATCCACATCTGACTGAGATAGAGTGTGTGTTTCAGAGATAAGGTGAAATCCCAAAATAGGTCCAAGATGTTGCATTAGAATTTTATGGATTGTTCTAGTAGCAGAATCCCCAATATTAGATACATACAGAAAAGACATAGAAATCAAACACAAGACGTGGCGATGTGGACCATAATTGCCTCCATTGCTTTGATAAGGTGCTTAGTTCTTGCAGCATATTTGATGGGTATAAGTCACAAATAATAGATTTGCTTGGATCACTGGATACCTTTCTTTTAGCACATTGACTCATTCTTAATTTTTCTTTGAAATGTTTACATACAAATTTGTATATTACTTTTTCCATCCATTTTTACTTATTGATTATTGATTTGGCACACCTCTTAAGGAGCAATAAGAAAATAATTATTATTATATCTCTCTTTGAATATATTCCCTCCGTTCACTTTTACTTATTCGTTCTTTCAAAAATAGATTTTAACTTTTACCTGTCACTTTTAAGATATAAAAAAAAACAATTTTTTTTTTTTCATATTTTACCCTTAGCATTAATTATTTATCCAACAAATTATTTTTCAAGACCTAATACTAAACATCAATTAATATGAGTATCTATACTACTTTAAAAGCATGAACTCAAAAATTAAAAAGTGAAATTACGTAAATGCCCTCAACTCATTTAATTTAAACAAACTTATCCTAATTCCAAAATTACCCCCAGCCCATTTAATTTAAATTAGATTTTACAAGGGACATGTGCATGCTGCAAACTCCCAAGAGGCACCAACAAACAGACGCCTCACCTCAAGGAGCAGGTATCAATCAACAATAGCACCGTTTACTCTCTTTAAAAAACAGAAACGCGATGGCACTACCCCAACAATCTTCCATCTTCTCTGTACGGCTATTAGGTATGCCCTATTACTTCTCAAAGGCCAATCTTTCAAGCGTCATGGTTATTTATCTACTTCAAACAGTTAATTCCATTGTACTTTCTTTTCAGTTTTCTGTCATTGTGGCACTTTCTTCCATCTAATTCAAAGTTAGGCCAAAACATTGGTGAAATTCTCCGCCCACAGAATTAATTTGTAAGTCCTTTTATATGAAACTACATAGTAACGTCTCTGTCTTTTAACCCTTCCGCTACTCCTCATCGTGTTTGTTTTTGCACTTACATTGTACTTTCTTTCCAGTTATCTGTCAATGTCGTTGTTTTCTCCCATCGAATTTTGGTGTTAAAGTTAGATCAAATCAATGACACAATTATCTTCCCACAGAATCAAGATGTAAGTCCATTTATCTGAAACTATATAGAAAGTCCATGTCTTTTAACCCTTTCGCCGCTCCTCATCGAGTTTGTTTTCGCTCACATAATCTATATCCTATGCGTTCCGTATTAGGTTTCGCAAAACTTCAATATATTTAAGACTTCAACTTAGCTATTTATATGGCTCTCCACTTCTCGATTTTCACTTTCGTAGTAGAATATCAAGATTTTGCTAATTTGCTGATTTGTATCTGACACTCTGTTTTAGAATGTTCCTCTTTTCTATATAATGCATTCTTCATCTTGTATCTAGATTAAGTTTTGCAACCCTATATAGTCGCGCTGCAAACTTCCAAATAGACACCAAAGAACACCTTCCGACCATACACCTCAACGACCAGTCCTCAACAATTGCGATGCTTCATCTCTTTAAAAAACAGAAACACGATGACACTGCCGCAACAATCTTTCCTCTTCTCTGTTAAGCACACAGGTATGCCCTATTGCTTCTAAAACATCAATTGTTCAAGCTCCCGCTATTACTCATCTACTCTTAACATTGTATGTCATTGTTAATTATGTTCAGATTCCCTTTACTGCCACTATTCCTTTCGTCTAAATCCGCAGTTAAAGCTCAGGCTAATCATTAATGAAATCGTCTGTCCAAGTTTTCACAAACTCCTATACTAAAGTTCTGTAAGGAAAATGGACTGATAGCTCAGAATCCTTAGGAAAACCAGAAAAATAGAGCAAAAAAAGGGGGGGAAAAGGAAGGGAGGTTCCAGATTGCTATGAAAATAGCTAAGAAAATAAGAAAACAACACAGTTCATTCTTTCTATTCTCCCTAAGCTTTCTTCTATGTATCCTTTTGTGCAGCTGGTCTTGTGTCATTAACTCTAGCCAATTGGGGACCACGGATTGGTCCAGGTGCCTTGGCCTATTCTTATCCCTGGTACTGCGCCTAATGTACCCTGAGGTGTCCAGCTGGGTTGTTACAAGTTCAGTTTTTCACCCCCGACCCTCCTCATCAAATTTATTTTCCAGCTGAAATAGTCCTTTTTATATGTGTTCCTTGTTTGGTATGAATATTTGTTGAATCAGGCAGTTCAGTAATCTGTATTAAAACCTATTTGTGTATGCTCCTCTTTTCTATATTATGCATTCGGATCCTTATTCTTGCGATTTGAGTTCTTTTATTTTAATCTCAGAGTTAAACGATTTGTGAGAGTACTTTTTAAAAAACATGCTTATGACTTTAGAATCCATCCTTAATTCGCCTACATATTTGCCGGACGGTTGTGTGCTACTAAACACTATCGTTAGTGAATTTGATTTAATAACTTCTCCACTTATTGAGACTGATTAGTTGTTTATGATGTTTTAAAAATAAAATTTCTGCTTCTATTGGCTAGAATGGTAAGTCGAATCAAGTAAATCCATTTTAAGGGATGTCCCCGCAGAAGAAAATGCATCACTTTGGGTTCAGTTATCTTAGCGTTGAATTTATTATGCCGACAAATGAAACTTCCATTATGATTCCCTCATTATTTGAAGAAGAGACAGAACAAACCAAACATATCTTGCCTATACATAGCTTGTACAAATCTATCTCCTCCTTCACTAATCATCGAGGGAAAGATGATCAATTACAGAAGAACCTCAAATTTGGGAGCAAACCATTGAACATTATTATTATTTCTTACAAAGGGATAAAAGAACAAAAGGCTTGAGAAGAAGTTGTACTTGGCGAGCCTAGAAACTATTAGGGGGGTTCTCAATGGTCCTTTAAAAATAAGAGGATTGCTAAAGAAACAGAAAACATTTTACTGGCTCCGAAAGGAGTTGGAAGAATAAAAATTATTCAACATATTAACACGTCCATCCATGAGTATCTTACTGCCTTCAACGTCAAAATTAGTTTATATTGTAACCCTGCAAGGATTGAACAGAATATAATCCATCACTAATGAGCCTGTAATGCATCTGTAGAACATTTGTAGTTCTATAAAAATTTCAATCTGCGTAAATGAAGCATAACAGTTAGCATCTCAAAGATTAGTCCATTTCTCTGTTATTTCAATATAGATTTTCTGAACCATAGGGAATCGTTCTTTACATTTTGGACTGCTCTTACTAATTAGTCTTTGTGAAACACAACCATACTTGATTATTTCAAACACATTTCGAAGGTACTAAAATAGAACATAGAAATTGAATGGAGATATTTGTGATTCTTTGGAATCATGTTGCTCGATTGTTGACATAAATGAGATTGAAAAAGAAATGGAATTCGATATGATCATCCACAATAAACTTTCGTAGGAGACTCTACTATATTCTTTTGGGTAAAAATAGTTATTCAAAACTATGCTACAATTGATAAAATAGATTTCATGATTCAACATAAATAAGAGTTACTATATTCTTTCATGTTAAATTATATATGTATTCAAGACTTTGCTATAATTAGATCGCTACTATTTTACAAGAATATGCATTTTCAGACTAGGCATACATGTGCAACGCATGTGCAGCGAGATACAATTATTTTGGGTCGTCTTTATAGGTTCGGGCAAATAAGTGACACTAGGACAATCCACATTCACCATTCGCAGAAGAATCAACAAAAGAAAAAATAATTATTCAATACTTAGCTTAAATAGTATTCGATAATTTGCATTTCCAGGCAAGACATACACGTGCAACGCACATGCGATAAAACTAGTTATGGTAAAATAAGCATTTCAATCATTGTTTCTTAAGGGGCGTGGAAAGTCCAAAGTGGATAAGTAAAAGTGAACAGGTGAAGTAATAAATTCAATGATTTGGGAATGCATTAGAAAATGACTATAGTTAATAATAGAGTCAAGGGTCAAAAACACACCTAAACTATCCAAATTTTTGAGTTTCATACCTGAACTATTGGAGTGTAAGTTTCCTACCTGAACTGTCACTCAATGGTTAGTGAAACACACCTCGACTAATATCTGATGGTGTGTGTATTACGCTCTCTCTTTTGTTTAAAAATTCTGTCACGTGACACTCCACATGGAAAAAAAATTCACCGTGAAAAAGTTAAATAAATTAATATTAGGTTAAAAGTTAAGGTTAGAGGTTAAAAACTATCACTATAAAAATTAATTTATTCTCCATCACGACATTCAATATTTTCTTCTCCACTTTCTTAGCATGGTCTCGCCTCAGTCATGACATCAATATCCCCGGCTTGAAAGAGGGGGGGTTGAGGGTCTTAAAAAAATCAATTGAAAAATATATATAGAAAAATAATAATAATAATGTGCCAGCTAGTAGAGCCGTTATATATGTCAAGTGGACGAAGATTTTATGATTAAATGCGCCTAAAAGCGTTTATAGATAAACATTTGGTCTAATAAGCGTCTAGGTGTGTTTCGCTAATCATTGAGTGATAATTCAGGTAGAAAACCCACAATTCCAATAGTTCAAGTATGAAACTAAAAAAACTAAGATAATTTAGGTGTTTTTTTGACCCTTAACTCTTAATAATAAAAAAAACTAAATGATAAATTATCTAAATTGAACAAGTAAATATTAATGTGCCCGATAGCATATTTACTTGTTCAACATTAACACAATTGAATCTTTATGATTGTATCTTTAAGCTGACTGATGGTATCCAATTCCCCAATCTTGTTAGCCTTAATCTACGTCATATTGATCTTGAACTTCCTCTACAAGCCCTCAGAGGATTTGATAGGCTACTTAGCCTGGAATTATGCGGTGTCGTGTGTTGTACAAAATCACTTGTCACTTTAATCTCTCATTGCCCGTTGCTTGAGCAATTGGTGCTGCAAAGCTCAGATATTTTCGGTAACTTTGAGATTAATGCTCCCATGCTAAGATCCTTTGGATTCACAGGCATTTTGGACGGGGGCAGCTTTTTGGGCTGACTGATTTTGTACATAATTTTCGTTAATAAAGCTGGTCCAATTGGGCATTTTGATAAAAAAAAAACGTGTGCACAAGTAAATATGCTATCATGCAACACATATTTTTCATCGTTGGCCACATCTAAAGTGAGCTTCTGGATACCATGATTCGATACAAAGATGATGCATTGATCCACATCTGACTGAGATAGATTGTGTGTTTCAGAGATAAGATGAAATCCCAAAATAGGTCCAGGATGTTGCATTAGAATTTTATGGATTGTTTTAGCAGCAGAATCTCTAATATTAGATACATACAGAAAAGACATGGAAATCAAACACAAAACGTGGCGATGTGGACCATAATTGCCTTCATTGCTTTGATAAGATGCTAGTTCTTGCAGCATATTTGATGGGTAAGTCACAAATAATAGATTTGCTTGGATCACTGGATACCTTTCTTCTAGCACATTGACTCATACTTAATTTTTCTTTGAAATGTTTACATACAAATTTGTATATTAATTTTTCTGTCCATTTTTACTTGTTGAGTATTGACTTGGCACACCTCTTAAGGAGCAATAAGAAAATAATTATTATTATATTTTCCTTTGAATATACTCCATCTGTTCACTTTTACTTGTTCGTTATTTCAAAAATAGATTTTAACTTTTACTTGTCACTTTTAACATATAAAAAAAAGACAATTATTTTTTTCATATTTTACCCTTAGCATTAATTATTTATTTCGCAAATTATTTTTCAAGACCTAATGCTAAATATCAATTAATATGAGTATTATGGTAAAATAAGCATATCAATCATTGTTTCTTAAGGGGCGTGCAAAGTCCAAAGTGGATAAGTAAAAGTGAACAGGAGAAGTAATAAATTCAATGATTTGGGAATGCATTAGAAAATGACTATAGTTAATAATAGAGTCAAGGGTCAAAAACACACCTAAACTATCTAAATTTTTGAGTTTCATACCTGAACTATTGGAGTGTAAGTTTCCTACCTGAACTGTCACTCAATGGTTAGTGAAACACCCCTCGACTAATATCTGATGGTGTGTACTACGCTCTCTCTTTTGTTTAAAAATTCTGTCACGTGACACTCCACATGGAAAAAAATTCACCGTGAAAAAGTTAAATAAATTAATATTAGGTTAAAAGTTAAGGTTAGAGGTTAAAAACTATCACTATACAAATTAATTTATTCTCCATCACGACATTCAATATTTTCTTCTCCACTTTCTTAGCATGGTCTCTCCTCAGTCATGACGTCAATATCCCCGGCTTGAAGGAGGGGGGCTTGAGGGTCTTAAAAAATCAATTGAAAAATATATATAGAAAAATAATAATAATAATGTGCCAGCTAGTAGAGCCGTTATATATGTCAAGTGGACGAAGATTTTATGATTAAATGCGCCTAAAAGCATTTATAGATAAACATTTGGTCTAATCAACGTCTAGGTGTGTTTCGCTAATCATTGAGTGATAATTCAGGTAGGAAACTCACCTTCCCAATAGTTCAGGTATGAAACTAAAAAAACTAAGATAATTTAGGTGTGTTTTTGACCCTTAACTCTTTATAATAAAAGAAACTAAGTGATAAGTTATCTCTTAATTATCTAAATTGAACAAGTAATTATTAATGTGCAATACTTAAATCAGAAGAAAACAAATATTAGACACTTTTAATTGAGTTGTTCAGAAGACTTTTTGTTTGAATTTCCCAAGTCTTTTCATTCCCAAAAGACTTAACAAAATCAAAGCTGGAATTAGTACTTGAAAGTTGAAACACAGCGTGAAGATAAATGCATTCACATTGCAGAATTCATCTTCATTCACCAAAAGTGGATATTTACCAATTTTTCCCCAATTTTCTTTACAGGAAAATGGATCTATAGATCAAATAAGAAACATCCAGATTCCACAGCATTAATGGATCAAATGTCCTTTGAAGAACTCAAGTAAAGTGCCAATTGGTTTCTTCTGATTTAAGGTCACTGCTAATACTAAGGTAACTATTTATAGACCCCTCAATTCATGTTGAACTACATTGAATTGTAAATACTTCAAAGAAGAATATGGGTGAGGTTGCTAGTGATGCAAGGAAGTCTACCACTTTTGGTGACTTACCAAATGGAATACTACATACAATACTAGAGTTTATGCCCATCAAAGATGCTGCAAGAAGTAGCTTTTTATCAAAGAAATTGTTAGGAAATAACATATATCAAGAACAAGAGAGATGTAAATAATCGAGAAAAAAATTTGGAAACACAACAAATGACACACAAATTTAACATGGAAAATCCAAATCGGGAAAAAAACCACGGGCAACGACGAGCAAATTCACTATGTAGAAGGTAGAGTACAATCAAGTCCTCAGGAACTTAAAAAAGAAAAAAAATGCAGGAATGAGCGAGGACAAAGAGAATTAACTTCTGTACAATTCTGCCTCAAGCAGTTAGAGGAAAATATATGTGCAACAAAGATGTTATTTTGCACGACCTACTGATTTAGTTAGCTAACTCTATTAGTTGCCTATCGATGAAATAGGTTACCTTACGTGTTTCAAAAATGAGAAAGCAGTAACTAAATAACACAATAATTTTTACGTGGAAAACCACCCGGCTCACAAAGGTCTAAAAACCACGACATGTACCTCTACAGGATTTAAACTCAACTTCACGAACACAATGAGCCTCAACGAAACTAATTACAACTCGATGTAACCTAGGAACTATAAACTCTAACTCCTAACAACACCAACCACCCAAGGTTTGTGTTTCCCAAATCTTCGAGTTAACCCCAACTTGAAGATGACAATCCTACTTCAGTATATAACTCAAAGAACAACTCCTAATACATCACTACTAAGATAACTTAGCTAGACTTTGTACTTAGGATCAGATTCTTCAATGTGTTTCTTCAGTCACTTCGTTACACTTGCTAAAGTCAATATCTCAATTGTCTTTGTATACTCTGTAAGTGTCACGCCCGAGCCTACCCCCTGGACGTAACACGAGAGCCAAGATCACAAGTGATCTCAAGATAACCCTCTGGTATTACCATGGCTTAAAACTGAACAAAACATAATAACAGAAGCTTAACTGAAGTAATGAGAAACTCAACCTGTTTATATAAGTAAAAGTTTAAGGATGAAAATCTGAATACAGCTGAATATCTGACTCTATGTCTGAAAGCCTATACTATTGATAAGCTACTGGGACAAGTCCCCAACTAACTCTAAAAACTGAAATACTGAATACACAATCTAAATACCAAAATGAAACTAAACTCCAAGTCCTCGAAGGAGGAGAACTCACCAAGATGACTGGATGTGCTGCTGATCTACTAGCCACAGACTGAGGAGCGGGCTACAGAATCTACATCATAATAGAATGCACCACAAAGAAATACGCGATCAGTACTATAGAATGTACTGAATAAGTGAGATATGCATATGTTATGATAAAATATACTTGAATGCATGCTTAAAATTGAGTTCATGCATAAATAGAAGAAATCACAATAAATATCAAAGTTTGTACGTAAGTTATAAAACAATAAAGCTAGCTTCAAAATAGAATGTCATATAACTTAAAAGCTTGAAAACATTCATATGAGAGTTTCTCCTAGCCGACATAAACCATGTGAGCAACATGGAGTACAACGTCTTGTCCACGTTGCCAGAACCCAACGACTTGCCCTCGTTGACAGAGCCATCCTATACCTTGCCAGGGTATAAGATGAAACATAATTTGGGGATCCCAAAGCTGAGCCTGAAGGCTATAAATAATAGAGGAGTCGCCCTATCTGCGGACGATCCTATCCTACGATGGCAATGCAGTTTTAGACTTGGGTAATCGAACCCTCATTGCTCAGTGCTAAATACTACTCTCAAAACATATACATATAACTCATATATTCTTGTGGCAAATCTATGCCAAATCTTACTTATAATCATAATTGTATTGGCAAACCCGGATCATCATACAACTCACAAACCTTGGTTTGAAAAATAGTTCATGAGCATTAATGGAACGTCGGGATGTCATACAAATCATGAATATACTGCTATGAGCCTAAGCTCCTTATCATATCATAAATCATATGCTAAAAATCATGTATTTGAAAACATGCCCTATTCATCATACTTGTAGAAAAATCATGGAGAAACTTACTCAATACTTTCATAGCTTTCTAGATTATCAAAAATAGGGTTTTTGCTTGAAAACATCTCATAGGGTGAAGTCATGCTAGAAATCATTCTCAATGTATGGGCTTTTGAAAACACTTAAGGAATCTCATATGGATCATGGGTAAACGATGAGAAAAAAGTTGATTTCATAACAATTTTACAAATTGGACAAGGATTAGTCTTAAAATAATAAATAGAAAACCATCTATAAAAATCCATGCAAAATCATGCAAATTAGAGTTAGAATTCATAGAAGAATCATGGGTAAACAGTTTATAAAAGAACCCATGAGAATTGAGTAAGAACCCTAATTTAGAAAATCATAAAATCAATTTAGAAGGTTGGGGTTTTGGGCATAAGGGTGAAATAATCCCCTTATTGAATACCCACATACCTGAACTTGAAGCTTTCTTAACTTGGGACTTGAGGATGGAGACTTGGAGATGAAACCCTAACATGAAGCTTGAGAGGATGGAACTCTTTTTCTTCTTTTGGAACTTGATTGAAATAATGGAAGAGAACTTAGGCCAAGTGGGAATAAAACCCTTCTAAATAGGCCTAAAATGACTTAGTATAGGAGTTAAGAGAGTGATAAATTACAAAAATACCCCTGAACTTAAGCTTGAAAAAACTGATAAAATAACTCGACTTCAGGGACCACGAGTTAGCCTACGGACCGTCAAAGTGAATGACGGACCGTCATCTGGTCCGTGGTTTCAGGAATCACTTCTAGAAGTCTACTATAATTCCATTCCATGAGTCACTCTATAGTCTGTGATTCTGAATGCCGGACCGTCCTGTGACTCGTGGTTTTGACTTCAGGAAATAAGGATCGTCTGACCCTCAGGAACTACGGATGGAAGGATGGGTCGTGGCATGGGTTAACGGGTCATCAACTCACTCGTAGAATTTAGAGGACTTGGTACCTCTCTGAAGGTGATTCCATGGGTTACAGGATGGACCATCATTGGAAACAATGACCCGTCAAGTCACTCGTGGAAACTGGGGAAGAAAAGCTGAAATTTGACAAACCACGAGTCACTCTATGGACCGTGCTTTTGGTCTATGGGTCGTGAACCAACTAGTGGTTTTGAAGATGAAAATTTTAAGGTTCAGCTCTGAAATCATGAGTCACAGTACGGTCCGTGTTTCTGAACCACGGTTCGTCATCCCGTTCGTAGTCATTGTTAGTGCTGCAGTACCAGTAAAATGCTCATAACGTTTTACTCCTTACTCGGATTAATGTGTGGTTGGTGGTGTTGGAAAGAAGACTCAAAAACCTTTAATTTGGTGGGTACTAGGCCACGTAATTCTTTATATTCTAGGAGAAATGGTCGTTTGAATTTAACCCTCGTTTAGTCTTACATGAAAACTCATTTGGTTGAGGTGCTTGCAAATTAACTTGATGATAGGAGTTTATTATGAACATGATTTGCATCTAAAGCACTCACCACACTAGGGAAATGATCATTACACTCATGGAAAAGGTTTGGGTATTAGCTTAGGATTTTTGGGGTGTTACAATATCTCCTCCTTGGGATCATTCGTCCTTGAATGAAGACTAACTAGGCTGAGGTGGTAGGGAAAGAGATGCAATCCCACTAACTGAGTTCTAAAAATTGGAGTACTGACATGGTAACTGATTTATGACTTAAATATGAACTGAGATGGATTCTTGAGACCTATATGCATATTGAGAGTATAAGAACACCGATAGGATATGAAACTGGATATCTAACATGATAACTGGTCTGGAGTGAGAGTAGGGACTTAGCTGAAACTAATAAAGAACGAACGCATTCTTAGAAACCATAGTCATCTGAAAATAGCATAAAACTGAGAGAAGTAGCTCTAAAGGAAAACTTTTGTCTTCTAAATACCACACTTACCAATTGCAACCAACATTCTCACCGGCACACGTATAGATACTAAGGTCTAAGTCTAACTATCTGCTTTCTCTATGTTCAAGCCTATCTCGACTAAATCTCTTGCATCCAGAGTTATCTCCTATGAATAGTATTCCTTCTTATCACAACAACCAACTAACCTCGAGCTCCTAATCAAAGGATCACTAGTCGTACAAAGCAAAGGCCCATAAGTATTTTATCACGACATTCAAGCTTATGACTATGGTCACCTTATGGTTTTATGGATTACCCTATCCAAGACTTCTACCCTATTCCCTAGCACATTTAGGAGATGCAACATCAAGAACTTCTACAGAGAGACCTACCAGCATTCCTCATCTAACTACTTTGCATGAATAATCCTCACCTCGCACTTCCTCCACACCTAGAAGCCAAGGTGGAACAAGTACACTAAAAAGGAAAGAAATCTACTACTCCCCGTCTAGGCTACTACTAGGCTTCCTCCCCTAACACCTATAATAGCATAAACCAGAATATTAAAAGAAAAGAGCCGGAGCATGAGCGTCACAAATGAAGGATTTTTGATCGGTCTAGACTTACCCTTAGCGTGGTATAGCCACTCAAGCTGAGGTCCGAGAAGTCGAGTGCAATGGTATGAGTGCCTCACACCTTGGACATATAAATCATGGCTAGAGCAAGGAAATCATAAGCACAAACTATTTCAAGAAATCAGGTCTGAGCACATACATGGCATAGCATGATTTGATTAGTCATTAGGGCATGTCTGAAGAATGAACTGAGTAAATAGGATTGAGCATACTATGAGACATGAGCCCGCATAAATAACGAGCCTCAGGACATAAAGCTGGGACTTATAAAACTATAGGGTAAGAGTAGAATCGTTGTATGAAGGAATCACTTGTCATTCTAGAAGCTGAATATGAGCGTGAATCTAAATGGGGTGCATAAATTCGAATTAGTACCAAGGCATTAACACACACGACATGCAAAAGGCGTTGTAGTGACAGGAGTATACTTATGATGCTAGGATGGAAATAAGCTTCTGCTCCCCTCCTAACTATGTTCTAACACTCTTTAGCATCATTAACCGAGCCACAAAACCTAACTGATTCTACATCCCAGCATCTTCCCCTTAGATTCATGCTACCCTTCTAAGTCTGTGGACTTCTCGCCAATCTCTAAACAAGACTATCACTTTACCCTAACAGAACAGGAACTACTCTAGAATCTAGTATGAATATCCACTTCCCTTTATAGAATAAGACTCTTCCTCGCCTAAAAGTCTAAGCCTCAACCTTTCTATCTCATATAGGGATATAAGCTTCACATTCATTAACTTCCAACCTATCCCTAGTAATGACATATCAAGCTTACATGGTTCTAACAACCCACAACTCTCTCTTTCTACTATCCAACGAGATACTATAATCCTCTATCACTGCTTTGTTCTAAGCCAAGACAACTCACAATCATACAAGAATAGGGGTCTGGGGACTATGGATGTATAAAGGAAGAGATCTAGTGACATACCTGTTTTAGCTTCTGGAGGAATACTCTGGCCCGGCTGGCTAGACAATGAAAGGAATCGGTTTTGGAGTTGCACACCATTGTTGTTCCGCTTAGCTAAGGGGAAATCTCTGATCCCATGGCCTAATTGACCATACCTAAAACATCTCTTTTTGCTAGCAAGACACTCACCTAGATGAAACTTACCACAACTACTACAATGAGGGTACCTCAAGGTCTTCAGAGTCTTACTATGACAAGGCTGAGAATCGATCATAGGTGTGCTAACTGAAGGCGGGGTTGGTCTAGATGACCTCTGTTAAAAAGATGACTGATTCCTACTACCACTTTTCTGCTGACTAGAGTCATGGTTCCATGCTCTGGCTTTCTTATTGTTTCTCTTTCTCTTCTTCAGTTTCTCTTTCTCATTCAATTGAGCTGTCATGGCTTGAGCCAACATATAGATGGCTTCATAAAATTCCGCATTCGTAAACTCATGGTCAGGAACAGGAGGATTAGCATCCCTCTTGGGGTTTCTTCATAAAGGTATTATATAAAATGCGTAAGGAACGGATTAGAAGGGTAAATAGAGTTAAACTCTATCGCACGATATTGATCATGAAAGAAGTGAAGTTTTTCCTAAGATATCTCATAGCCTCCCTTTCATAAGTGTGGCGCGCTTCACACACATGAAAGAGACTCTACTGAATGCGGCTATCAGACACCCTAGGACGCTTGAACCTGATACTCAGATACCAAGTTTGTCACGCCCCGAGCCTACCCCCTAGACGTAACACGGGATCCAAGATCACAAGTGATCTCAAGATAACCCTCTGGCATTAGCATGGCTTAAAAACTGAACAAAACATAATAACAGAAGCTTAACTGAAGTAATAAGCAACTCAACCTATTTATATAAGTAAAAGTCTAAGGATGAAAATCTGAATACAACTGAATATCTGACTCTATGTCTGAAAGTCTCTACTGTTGATAAGCTAATGGGACAAGTTCCCAGCTAACTCTAAATACTGAAATATTGAATACACAATCTAAATACCAAAATAAAACTAAACTCCAAGTCCTCGAAGGAGGAGAACTCACCAAGATGACTGGATGTGCTGCTGATCTACCAACCACGGACTGAGGAGCGGGATATAAAATCTACATCATAATAGGATGCACCACAAATAAATACGCGATCAGTACTATAGAATGTACTGAATAAGTGAGATATGCATATGTTATGATAAAATATACTTGAATGCATGCTTAAAACTGAGTTCATGAATAAATAGAAGAAATCACAATAAATATCAAAGTTTGTACGTAAGTCATAAAACAATAAAGCTAGCTTCAAAATAGAATATCATATAACTTAAAAGCTTGAAAATATTCATACGAGAGTTTCTCCTAACTGACATAAACCATGTGAGCAACAAAGAGTACAACGTCTTGTCCACATTGCCAGAACCCAATGACTTTCCCTCATTGACAGAGCCATCCTATACCTTGCCTGAGTATAAGATGAAACATAATCTGGGGATCCCAAAGCTGAGCCTGGAGGCTATAAAGAATAGAGAAGTCGTCCTATCTGCGGACGATCCTATCCTACGATGGCAATGCAGTTTTGGACTTGGGTAATCGAACCCTCATCGCTCAGTGCTAAATACTACTCTCAAAACATATACATATATCTGATATATTCTTGTGGCAAATCTATGCCAAATCTTACATATAATTATAATTGTATTGGCAAACCCGGATCATCATACAACTCACAAACCTTGGTTTGAAAAATAGTTCATGAGCATTAATGGAAAGTCGGGATGTCATACAAATCATGAATATACTGCTATGAGCCTAAGCTCCTTATCATATCATAAATCATATGCTAAAAATCATGTATTTGAAAACATGCCCTATTCATCTTACTTGTAGAAAAATAATGGAGAAACTTACTCAATACTTTCATAGCTTTCTAGATTATCAAAAATAGGGTTTTTGCTTGAAAACATCTCATAGGGTGAAGTCATGCTAGAAATCATTCTCAATGTATGGGCTTTTGAAAACACTTAAGGAATCTCATATGGATCATGGGTAAAAGATGAGAAAACACTAATTGATGCTAATAAGATGATTTCATAACAATTTTACAAATTGGACAAGGGTTAGTCTTCAAATTATAAATAGAAAACCATCTATAAAAATCCATGCAAAATCATGCAATTTAGAGTTAGAATTCATAGAAGAATCATGGGTAAACAGTTTGTAAAAGAACCCAAGAGAATTGAGTAAGAACCCTAATTTAGAATTTCATAAATCAATTTAGAAGGTTGGGATTTTGAGCATAAGGGTGAAAGAATCCCCTTAATGAATACCCACATACCTGAACTTGAAGCTTTCTTAACTTTGGACTTGAGGATGGAGACTTGGAGATGAAACCCTAACTTGAAGCTTAAGAGGATTGAACTCCTTTTCTTCTTTTGGAACTTGATTGAAAGAATGGGAGAGAACTTAGGCCAAGTAGAAATAAAAACCCTTCTAAATAGGGCTAAAATGACTTAGTATAGAAGAGTGAGAAATTAAAAAAATACCCCTGGACTTAAGCTTGGCAAAACTGATAAAATGACCTGGCTTCTGGGACCACGAGTCAGTCTACATACTGTCAAAGTGAAAGATGGACCGTCATCTGGTCCGTGGTTTCAGGAATCACTTATAAGAGTCTACTAAAATTCCATTCCATGAGTCACTCTACGGTCCGTGATTTTGAATGACGGACCGTCCTGTGACTCGTGGTTTTGATTTAAGGAAATAAGGATCCTCTGACCCTCAGGAACTATGGATAGAAGGACGGGTCATGGAATAGGTTGATGGGTCATCAACCCACTCGTAGAATTTAGAGGACTTGGTACCTCTCGGAAGGTTATTCTATGGGTTATAGGATGAACCATCATTCGAAACAATGACCCATCAAGTCACTCATGGAAACTGGGGAAGAAAAGCTGAAATTTGACAAACCATGGGTCACTCTATGGACCATGGTTTTGGTCTATGGGTCATGAACCAACCAGTGGTTTTGAAAATGAAAATTTTAAGGTTCAGGTCTGGAATCACGAATCACAGTACGGACCATGGTTCCAAACCACGGTTCGTCATCCCGTCCGTAGTCACTGAAAGTGCTACAGTAAAATTCCCATATCTTTTTACTCCAGACTCGTATTAATGCGCGGTCAGTGGCGTTGGAAAGAATACTATTTTTTTTTAATTTGGTGGGTCCTAGGCAACCTAACACTTTATATTCTAGGAGAAATGGTTGTTTGAATTTGACCCTAGTTTAGTCTTACATGAAAACTCATTTGGTTGAGGTGCTTGCAACTTAAGTTGATGGTAGGAGTTTCTTATGAACAAGATTCACATCCAAAGCACTCACCATACTAGGAAAATGATCATTACACTCATGGAAAATGTTTGGGTATTAGCTTTGGATTTTTTGGGTGTTACAGTAAGTGCGTGTATGCTTTGGGTAGTAGCTCTACTATTTAAGCACAACTCCTCAAGGAGTTCTTCTTTCATCTGAACTCCTTCTTCCATCCGAACTCTACTTGCTTATAATTCTACTTCAAGTGAGACTCCTTCTTGTATTCAAACTCGTGACTTCCTTAAGTGTTGTAGTCAAACTTCAACTCTTGATTTCAACATAATAGATTATCACAAGTGACTTTATCCATTCCTTGATTATTGCAGTTGTGTTTGCTGACACTCAGTGAGCTTACTATGCATTCAACTTCTTTGAGACAATGTGCCTGTGGACCAGCTAGATTGACCTATTTCATTCTACTTGTTATTCACCAAAACTGCAGAGTACCAAACAAATTCCACCTTTTTGGTGATGACAAACCTGTGCATTAGAGTGAAGATCACTTGAATGAAACATATTAGTCTATGGGTTATAACTATCGCACAAACCTTATCTTCCCCCCTTTGGCATCATCGAAAAGCAGGAAACAATATATTAATCAAGTTAGAGATTTGCTATCCATGGCCACTAGGGCTATCAACAAGACAAACAGATAAAGGCTACAAACACCATAGTTAAGCATTAAGAGATAGAGAATGGAAAGGAAAAGAAGACCGTTTCATTTACCATATAAAATATGTTCCACAAGATAAAGTGCCCTTACAGCATAAGATAACAAAACAATAGAGCAAGGGAACATAAAAATGACTAGACAAGGAGTTAGGAGGACTGGAACAGGAGGGAGGAGTTGTGTCAAGCGATGGAGAGTTGCAGCATTCTCAGCCTTTTCTTGAGCTAACTCAGCCTGCGAGGCCACAATTTGTGCCTGGAATGCCTCCCTTTCTCTGTCATGAGTGGCCTGCATAACCTCCATTTTAGCCATCTTCTCAGCCAGTGCACTTCTAAGCTTTTACAAAGGAGTATCCGCTTGCCGCATTAAAGCAGGTAGGGAAACATGGTTCACTCTTCCCAGAACATCCTTTGTAGTTTGAAAGGTCCAAACTTGGACGGGTATAGCATAATCCTCAAAAATTTGAGCCATCTAGAACCCATAGGGAAGAGCATGACCTTTGTCATCCTTGTTCAATACCCACTGCATATATTTGATCACCAAACTAGGAAAATTTATCTTGACTTCAGTATCTAGGAGCTCCATGAGTGTCAAGTAAAAATAGTTAGCCTCAGTTCTCCTTTCCTCCCTAGGGGTGATGGTTTTGTGGATCACATCAAAATAGAGATGATGAAGAAGGGACATCTCCTTTTTGAGTACCCTTTTATGCTGAGTGAGAGTGGGCTTCCCAGAGAACTTTCGTGAAATGTCTAAGGCTGATTCCATGTGGTCCAAATGAGGCCACTCACCCTTAACATAGTGATCCCATCCCCCAGTAGGAACCTGCAAAACTCTGGAGATATCTTCAGCAACCAAATACAATGGCACCCCCTTACCATCGTAGAAAACATGGATCCCTTTTCCAATCCATTCGCATAAAACTCAGTCACCTTAGGACGACCAAACTTTTATTGCACCTGACCTTGGAGAAGGAGGGCAGACCATCCTTGGAATTCCAATTTTTCAAGCAAAGTGGCCATTTTAGGGCCTCCAAATCCAGTGACAACCCTTCCTCATATAACAACCCTTCTTTGAAAGTGAAGGGTGTGGAGAAACTTGGGATCAATCACACCCGTTGAGTCTACAGGAGAACCACCTTTATCTTTATTGAAGTCAGAGTGGTGTGATGAAGCAGGTTGGGTGACTCGTTTCGGAAGCAGGTTGGGTGACTCGTTTCGTTGGTCTGGAGGTGGAGGAAGGTATGGATTTTTTGGAGTTTTTGGATGGTGGGGCTGAGGAATTCCTCTTAGAGGTAGACTTAGTGGTAGGCGGAGCCCGTGTTAGACGTGGAGGGGTTTCTTTTGGAAGGGTCTTTTTGACCCTTTTATTTTAACGAACTTGGCTGAGTAGCAAGTCATCACCGAAGATAGTAGACCTAGAGGCGGAAGCAGGCCTCTTTTTCTTGCTCGCCGTTAGAGCACTTTGGAGAATTTCATCCTCTTTCCTTTTTATGGTAAGAGTGTGGGGGGTGCTAGATGAACCGGCTGAACGCAGTGGTTCATTGGTGGGTTCATTCTTAGAAACAAGGATGGAGGCACCTAAAGCTCTTCTCAGCATCGATCGAACCCTTTTTGGTACAAGGTCGATAATGGGTATCCCTTCAGTAGTGGTGACTTGGAGAGGGGTGGCATCACAAGTGGAATCTTGTGGGATTTCAATGGGAATTTGATGGAGAGGAAGGTTAGAGAACCTATTGACAAAGTTGGTCCATGCCGCAAAATCAGACATTTTGAGTTTGGGGTTATGAGGGATCACTGGAGAAGGTTTAGCCATGCAACTAGAGTGCACAATGAGGGATAGAGAATTAGGAGAGGACTATTCCGGTGTTTCAGGATTTTTGGCAGGTGAGGAGGACGAAGAGGAAGAATCCATTGCTTAAAGTGAGCTTTGAGGGAAGAATAATCTGAGAAGGATTTGTGGTGGTGTAGATGAGAAGAGAACTTTGGGTTTTATAGCAAAGAGAGAGAAGAAGTTTAAGTGTTTCACACACAGAAGAAACGTTTAAAGAGACGTGTGAAATTGATGTGACAGCTGGAGCAACTTTTTGAGAAACACTGTGACTCTTCAGCTTTTGGCAGTTGTGTGAAAGCGGGAAACAATTAATGCTTGAAACAGGTGTGCTCATTTGTTTCATCTTATACTAACAGGCATAAAAACTTGTACAACATACCTTAACCAGTGGTAATGAGGTGATCTTGATGACCAGGTGAACGTGTGTCTTTGCACAATTAATACAAAAATATGGTGAATGAGTCAAGAATTAATCTGGACTTGAGACACATAACTGAATGTGTAAGACTGAATAGAGAATCATTGAGATATATTGGAGAGAGTAAGCAATTCTAGCCAGTCATAAAGGGAGGTATTATGCAATCTTAATCATCCCCAAGTCTAACCTATTCTTTTCAAAGTGTTCCCTGCTTAGTGCCTTGGTAAAAATGTCAGCAATTTGTTCCTTAGTAGGACAGAACATAATTGAGATGAGGCCTTTTTCAACATTATCTCTAAGGAAGTGGTGCCTTATGTTAATATGTTTTGTTCTTTTATGTTGGACTAGATTTTTTGCAATGTTGATTGCACTAGTATTATCACAAAAAATAGGAACACATCCGACATTTATACTAAAATCCAATAGTTGTTGTTTGATCCAAAGAAGTTGGGCACAACATGATCCAGCAACTACATACTCAGCCTCAATAGTGGACAAAGCAACAAAGTTTGCTTCTTAGTAGAATAGTAGATCAGACATGATCCAAGGAAGTGTGCCATACCTGTGGTGCTTCTTTTATCAACCAAATAACCTACATAGTCAGCATCTGCCCACAAGTTTAAAGTTGCTTCCTTTTGGGTACCACAGTCCCAAATCAGTGGTGCCCTTGAGATATCTCAAGATTTTTTTGACTGCCTTTAGGTGAGATTCTTTTAGATTTGCTTGAAATCTTGCACACAATCCCACACTAAAGACTATATCAGGTCTACTAGTAGTAAGATAAAAAGGGACCCAATCATACCTCTATACAACTTTTCTTCCACAGATGGACCTGTTTCATCCAAGTCTAGTTTGGTGGAAGTGGCAATGGGAGTGTTAATTTCCTTTGCTTCCTCCATCTTGAACCTTTTGAGTAGCTCCTTCATATATTTTTACTGATGGATCATGGTTCCAGTTGGAGTTTGCTTGATTTGGAGTCCTAGGAAGAAATTGAGTTCTCCCATTATACTCATTTCAAACTCACCATTTATCAACGTTGTAAATTCTTGAGTCAGTTTTGCATCAGTTGATCCAAAGATAATGTCATCAACATACACCTGCACAATCAGTAGATCTTTCCCATTATTTTTCAAAAATAAGGTGTTGTCAATTTTACCTCTAGTATGCCCATTCTTCAGGAGAAATTTGGACAACACCAATCCCTCGGGGCTTGTTTTAGTCCATACAGAGCTTTGTCCAATTTGTAAACATGATTTGGAAATTCCGTTCTCTCAAATCCAGGTGGCTACTTCACATACACTTTCTCCTTGAGATTCCCATTTAGAAAGGCACTCTTCACATCTATTTGATATAGAGTGAATTCCATGAATGCAACAAAGGCAACAAGTAGCCTGATTGCTTCAAGTTTGGCAACTGGTGCAAATGTTTCATCAAAGTTAATTCCTTCCTCTTGGTTGTATCCTTGGACCACTAGCCTTGCCTTGTTTCTTGTAATTGTTCCATCTTTATCAAGCTTGTTCCTGTACACCTAATTGGGGCCTATTATAGTTTTATCATCAGGTGGAGGAACCAGGTGTCACACCTTGCTTCTTTCAAATTGATTGAGTTCCTCTTGCATAGCCATTATCCAGTCCTCATCAAGGAGTGCTTCCTTTACCTTCTTAGGCTCAATCATTGATAAGAATGCTTTAAAAGCGCACAAGTTCTTAAGACCTGCTCTGGTGGTGATTTCAGATGTCAGATCTGTGAGAACATTATCAATGGGATGAGAATCCTGGTATTTATAGCTTTTCAGCACTATCCCATGAGAAGTTCCAGCCGATGCTTCTTGGCTTGGTGTTCCCCCTGTCACTATGCCATCAGTTGTTCCCCCTGTCAGTGTGCCTACAGTTTGTCCATCGGGTGGACTGGGTGGTACAACCTGTTCCTGTGGACTGTCATCAGCATCACTTTCAACCTGCATGTTAGTATTAGTAGTAGCAAGAGATTCATCAAAAACAACATGTACACTTTTTTCAACACAACCAGTTCTTTTGTTCAAAACTCTATATGCTTTGCTATGTTGAGAGTATCCTAACAATATGCCATCATCACTCCTAGCATCAAACTTACCAAGATTATATTTCCCATTATTATGTACATAACACTTGCAACTGAAGGATCTAAGATGAGAGATATTTGGTTTTCTTTGTTTGAGGAGTTCATAGGGAGTCTTATCTATCAAGGGTCTAGTCATGCATCTATTTATGATATAGCAGGCAGTACTCATAGCTTCAGCCCAAAGATTTTTTGCAAGATTGCCTCCTATCATCATTGTCCAAGCTAGGGGTGTACAAAACCGAACCGTAAACTGAATCAAACCGCAAACCGAACCAAACCGCAAAAAAAAACCGACTAGTGATTTGGTGTTGAAAAAACCCCCCCGACTATAATTGGTTTGGTTTGGTTTTAACTAAAAAAATTCAAACCGAACCGAACCAACCCGATATTACATATATACTATTTTTAAAAATATTTTATACATAAAAATATTTATTATGATGTAATTTATAAATATTTCTTCAACTTTTTCATAGTTTTTATCTTTCAATATGTTATTTCAAGTTTAAACTTAGAATTTTAAATGGTTCAATAAGTCCTTTTACAACCTATAGATATTAGTAACTCAAATAAAACCCAAATCAATACGAATATTAACAAAAGATTATTCAATCCAACACTAGGAATGACAATCATGTTAGATATTTATTCTTTAATTTTACATAAATGCATAAACTAATTTATTTTTTTGTTTAATGTTTAGTCATGTAGTTAACACTTATTAGACTTATTTTAGCATGACTTAATATTTTAAATTATGATTATTTTTATTATGACTTATTAATATGCAATATTTATTCCATGTGATTTCATTATTTTTTTTGGTTGAATATTTTATTGTCATCACTCACTTCATATATTTTAAATAAAGTGAATATATTTTGTGTTATTTTTGTAAGAAATACTTTAGGTAGCTGTATTTTGCTCGGACTAAAGAAATATTTGAAGCACAAGTTAATTATATATTTGTATGAAGACTTTATCGGAAAAAACCCGAAAAAACCTCGAGGAAACCAAAAAAACCCGAGGTTGGAAAACCCGACTTTTATTGATTTGGTTTGGTTTCTAAATTTAAAAACTCGACACTAATGGTTTGGTTTGGTGTTTAAAAAATTCGAACCAACCCGTTCCATGTACACCCCTAGTCCTAGCCATATCTTCTAGAATCCTATTTTTTCTTTCAACTACTCCATTTTGTTGAGGGGTTCTAGGAGCAGAGAAGTTGTGATCAATTCACTTAGAAGAACAGTATTCTAGGAAGTTTACATTTTCAAATTCTGTTCCATGATCAGACCTTATGGATATCAAAGAGGAGCCTAGTTTCTTTTCCATTTTCTTAACAAAGATGATGAAGACATAAAAAGCATCCTCTTTGGAGGCCAAGAACAGTGTCCAAGTGTACCTAGAGTAATCATCAACAAGAACATATACATTCCTTTTACCACCTTTGCTTCTTACTCTCATGGGTCCATAAAGATCCATGTGAATTAGATCATGACACTTGGTGGTACTTACCATTTTTTTGCTTTGAAAGAAGATCTCACTTGCTTGCCCCTTACACAGGCATTGCAGATTTGTTCATCCTTGAACTTGGTTTTAGGCAAGCCTCTAACTAAGTCCTTTGAAGCAAGTTTGTTCAACTGTTTCAAACTAGCATGACCAAGTCTTTTGTGCCATAATAAGGGGTCACAGTCAATTGCACTAATACAAGTTAGGTTAGTGCTAGGCATACCCAAGATGTTAGCTTTATATACATTCTTATACCTTTGTGCTGTCGGAACAACCTCCTTGGTATCCATCTTCTTGACCTTGCAACCTATAGAAGTGAAAGTTACCTTATTACCTTTGTCACATAGCTGAGAGATGCTGAGTAGATTATTCTTCAGCCCATCAACATGGTACACTTCTTCTACTGCCCTTGCTGTAGATTTTTCAATCTTTCCAACTCTAGTAATTCTACCCTTTTTGCCTCCTTCAAAAGAGACATTCCCCTCTTTGATTGAGGTGAGTTAAAGGAACTTTTCTTTATCTCCTGTCATATGTCTTTAGTAAGAACTATCTATGTACCAATGTTTCTTGCTCCATTTTAGATTCACCTCAGAGTCAACCTTTTTTTCTTCCAGATCTGAGTATGCAATTTCCCTGAGTGCAGTTTCATCTATTTCATCATCATCAGACTCTTCAGCTCCTGATCCCCAGGTAGCTACCATGGCATAGTCTTCTTTTCCTTCTTCTTAGAGTTCATCTTTTCATTCATCTTTGCTTCCTTTTCAGCTCTTTCCTTTCTCCAATCAATTTCCTACTGTGGACAGTCTTTGACCATGTGGTCAGTCTTTCCACACTTGTAGCATCCTCCTAGAGTTTTTTCAGTGGACCATTTTTTGCTACCTGTTTCTTTCTTGTCATAGCTATTTCCTTTCTTGAAGAATTTCTTGAAGTTCTTTGCCATAAATGCAACTTGATCTTCATCAAGATTTGAATCATCACTGTCAGATGCTTTGAGAGCTAGAGACTTTTCTTTGGATCCTTCTCCCTTCTTTGGATTTTCCGTGTTCATTTTATATGTTTTCAAGTTTTCAACAAGTTCATCTAAAGACATATCAGTGAGGTCCTTTGCTTCTCTGATGGCTGTGACTTTCACATCCCATTTTGATTTGGGTAGGATCGTTAGAACCTTGTCAACTTGTTCCTCATTGGTCAAGACTTTTCCCAAGGATGATAGTTCATTAACAAGGGTGGTGAGTCGAGTGATCATGTCCTGCAGTGACTCACTTTCCTTCATCTTGAAGGTTTCATACTCTATGAACAATATAGCAACTCTGAATTTCCTCACTTGACATGTTCTTTCATGAGCATTCACCAGGGCATCCCAGATTTATTTGGCAGTAGTACAACTAGACACTTGGTTGTACTCATCAGGGCCTAGTCCACAAACTAGGATGTTTTTTGCCTTAACATTTTTCTTGAGAGCGATGAGGTCATCAGGAGTGTATTCACTTCTTACTTTCTTTACAGAGACTCCTTCAACAGTTTTCACAGGAATAGTTGGACCATCAGTGATCCTGTCCCATAGTTCATAGTCTTCAGCTTGAATAAAATCCTCCATTCTAGCCTTCCACCAAATGAAATGAGATCCATTGAAGAGAGGAGGCCTGATAGTGGATTGTCCTACAAAGTGTCCAATTGGTGGTGCATAATTCATTTTCTGGATCTGTTCTTAAGGTGTTAGTCCTTAATTAAGATACCTGCTCTAATACTAATTTTTATTCTGCATGACCTACTGATTTAGTTAGTTAACTCTATTAGTTGCCTATTGATGAAACAGGTTACCTAATGTATTTTAATAATGAGAAAGCGGTAACTAAATAACACAATGATTTTTATGTGAAAAACCACCCGGCTCACAAAGGTGTAAAAACCACGACCTGTACCTCTACAGGATTTAAACCCAACTTCACTAACACAATGAGCCTCAACAAAATTGATTACAACTCGATGTAACCTAGGAATTATAAACTCTAACTCCTAACAACACCAACCACCCAAGGTTTGTGTTTCCTAAATCTTTGAGTTAACCCCAACTTAAAGATGACAATCCTACTTCAGTTTATAACACACTGAACTATGATTACAACTGAAAGAACAACTCCTAATACATCACTACTAAGATAACTTAGCTAGACTCTATACTTAGGACCAGGTTCTTCAATGTGTTTCTTCAGTCACCTTCGTTGGACTTGCTAAAGTCAATCTCTCAATTGCCTTTGTATACTCTGTAAGTGCGTGTATGCTTTGGGTAGTAGCTCTACTATTTAAGCATAACTCCTCAAGAAGTTCTTCTTTTATCTGAACTCCTTCTTCAATCCGAACTCTACTTGCTTAGAATTCTACTTCAAGTGAGACTCCTTCTTGCATTCAAACTCGTGACTTCCTTAAGTATTGTAGTCGAACTTCAACTCTTGATTTCAGCATAATGGATTATCACAAGTGACTTTATCCATTCCTTGATTATTGCATTTGTGTTTGCTGACACTTAGTGAGCTTACTATGCATTCAACTTCTTTGAGATAATGTGTCTGTGGACCATCTAGAATGACCTATTTCATTCTGGTTGTTATTCACCAAAACTGTAGAGTACCCAACAAAAGAAACAGAAAATGCCCCACAAAAATAGGCTCCACTTCCTGAAAACTAATGGCCAGTAAACTGCACAATAAACCCATGATCTTCTCAACTTTCTTGAAATTCTGCAAGTGCAAGGAACCAAGCTGGAATATGCCAACATATTGGGGTAGAATCAGCGGAGGAAGAATTTTTTTTTGAGGAAACTCTAACAGAAATGGAGATAGTTATGGTCAATATTGCCACTTGTTGTGTTTGATGACCTGTTTTTCGAGTATGCGTCTGAAAAAGCTGCAAGTATAATCCATAAAATTCTCATGCAACATGTTGGACCTATTTTGAGATTTCATCTTATCGATAGCGACACTTTGGCACGGTCAGATGTGGATCAATGCATTATCTTTCTCTTGAATCATGGTATTCAGAAGCTTACTCTATATTTGTGCAACATCATCCAATATGCATTGCCCGATAGCATACATACTTGTTCAACATTAACATAATTGAATCTTTATATACCCTTTTTAGGTATAGTATGGTTGCAGGGTTGGTGATGTTTCATAGGTTCGCGGCGATAAGGATCTCCAGCAGCTTCTGTCCTTTGATCTCATGGCGGAAGTTGTATCTTTTCTTTCTTTCACATCATCTTGTAGTAGCTCTTGTACCTGTTTAGACTAGATCCTAGGGAGGGGTATTTTCAACTGTAAAACTATTTTCTATTTTTCGGTGTTGTAATAAAAAGGTTTTATTAGTAAAGGTAAAGGTTATCTTGCTACTTTCTACTTTTTCCGCATGTTACTTGTTGGACGGGTGGTGAGGGTTCGTCTATCTAGGTGGTTAGAGTAGGCGCCCGCATGACCTGGTGGGTTGGGTCGTGACAGAAGAACATGTTCCATAGGAATAAACTTTACAGTTCTTGAGTCTAGTTTTGAGTATTGATTAACCGAGTTGTAATCTTCGTGTTTTCTTAGTACTAGTATGTTATAAACTGGTTTAGGAGTCTAGTCTTCAAGTTGGAATAACTCGAAGACTTGGGAACATAAACTTTGGGAGATTTGTGTGCTTTTAGGAATTAGAGTTAGTTCCTAGGGTTGCAAGAGTCTTGTAATCTGATTTTCAAGTCGGGAAACTTGAAGTGGGAATATTCAATAGTCTGGGGAGATTATTGAATATTAGGAATTAGAGTTTATAATTTTTTAGGTTACAGAGTTTGTAATCTTTTGTTAAGAGGCTCATTGTGGTTAGTGAAGTTGGGGTTAAATCCTATAGAGATACAGGTCGTGATTTTTTACACCTTTTGTGAGCTGGGTGTTTTCCACATAAAACTATCATGTTCATTACTTACTGTCTTTACTGCGTCTGTTGGAACATGTTAGGCAACTTGTTTCACTCATAAGCAACTCGTAAGTAAAATTCACTAAAATACTAAGTCATGCAGACTATCATAATAGATTTTGAAGATTACATTCACCGTGAAACTCATGCTCTAGACAACTTTCCCTATCTAACATTTACTGCATACTTAGTGGTATAGTGAAGAAAGCATAGCAGAGATTGTTTTTGAGTCAGATAAACCTTGAAGTTTTTGAGTTTAAATTGAATATGGATGGATGTAGCAAAGACAGTCCTTCAAGTGTTGGTGTTCTCAAAGATAGCATGTAGGGGAATGCTATGGTGATTGCAATTGCAGATTCCCATATATGGCTATAGAGATGCCAACATGGTTGCAAATTGAGTAGAAGGTGACAAACAAGTCTTCAAATTAAAAAGAGTGACATTCACTTGCTCAAATAAGATTAAATAAAAAATAGGCTTGATTAGAGTAATTTAAAACTTTAGGGTGTATATTAAAATTTCAAAAAGAAATTTGGTCAAGACGACCTTGAAATGGTGATTTGACTATTTCAAGTTCCAACATGTCCAAAATGTGTTTTATGATCGATTTGCACTATTGATTTGTCTTTGGGAGGTTTCAAATGAGTCCCGAGGGTCCATTTCGAGAAATTTGGATTTTTTGAGTTATTGATAGTTGGTGTCGTGCATCCTTCTACGTGATTGTGACATGGCTTGCACGTTTGCAAAGAAGAAAATGCCTTCGGCTTAGTGATCGCATAGTGGTGGTCGCATTCATGAAGATAGGCTTCTGGGTTTGGTCACAATCATTCTTCGCGATCACAAGAGTGTGCCTCGCATTTGCGAGGGTCTGGGATGGATCATGATCTTGATCGCAACAAAGTCTGATGTAAAAAGAAGAATTCTACTTTTGACATCGTGTCTCAGGGTTAACTTTTTGACCCAGAATTTTATATTGCAATATGTGTATCGATGAACTCGTATTCACTTATGGATTATATTTTTGATAAATTGGGAGCATTCTGAGGCCCAACGAAATGGAAAACTGTCGTGTGATAGTTCATGGCACTGCAGTTTGTATTCGAGGTAGGTTATAGCTTACTTTTCATAGACTGAGTTTGTTAGTAACTTATCATATAAAACATGAGTTGATTGTAATGGTGTAACACCTCGGAATTCGATCCAGCTTTCAAACTCAGAAACTTGCAGAATTTTGAACTTCCAGGGATCACTGGTCAAGTCCATGAGCCATGGATGGTTCAACGAGTCGTGGAAGGGACTCTTGATTCTAGTCCTGTAGACCACCCTCAGGTCTGAGAACCACATGTCAATTTCACGGTTCGTGGATGTTTCCACGGGTCGTGGAACCAACCTGTGAAAATCAAATAGAGAGTGGTCAATTTCTCGGTAAATCACGACTGGTGTCTATGACTCGTGGAAGTTTCCACGAGCCGTCCTATTGAGTAGTGAAAGGTCATCCACAGCTTGAAATTTTGGGCAGTAACCACGACAAGGAACCATGAATCGTGGTTAGGTCTACGGGTCATAGACTCCACTCGTGGAGCCTGAAGTCGAGTTTTAAAATAACTTTTTCTTATTTAAGTCCCAGGGGTATTTCTATAATAACCCACCCTTTTAACTCTTAAGTGAGGTCATTTTGACCATTTTAGTAGGGTTTTATTCCCTAATAGCCTAAACTCTTCTCATTCTAAGAAATTCCATCCCAAAAGAAGAAAGAACTTCTTCAAGCTCCAAGTCTCAAGCTGTAAGTTCAAACCTCCATTCTTCTCATCCAAGGTTTAGAAAGCTTCAATAAGGTATGTGGATATTCAATAAGGGGATTCTTTCACCCTTATGCCCAAAACCCCAATTCTTCCAAATTGGATTTATGGATTTCAAGTTAGGGTTCTTACCCAAATCTGATGGGTTTTTCTATTAAGTATTTTCTCATGATTCTTCGTTGGATTTTAAGTTCAATTTCATGATTTACATGGGTTTTACAATTGCTTATTTATTTGATGATTTGAAGGCTAATCCTTGCCCAATTTTGGGAAATAGTTATGAATTCAGTTTATTAGCATCAATTTATGATTCCTCACTCATTACTCATGATTTATTGGAGAATTCTTAAGTATTTTCAAAATCTCATGCATGAAAGTTGAATTTTAGCATGTTTCACTAAATTGAATGTTTTCAAGTGAAATTTGGCATGTTTAGGTAACATGGCCCTAAGTATCAAGAAAGTGCATGCCTAATTCTTCAAGTTATAAATTTATAAAGAAAAGTATGTTTTGAATTATGGCTATGCTAAGCTTTAAGACTTATGATATGAGAATTGCATGACATCAGATATGTCATTATGCTTTTCTAATAGTTTAGGCATCATATATGCCTCAGTTTATGTATGAGAAATAAGTATGTTTTGGGAGTAGTATTGAGCATCGAGTTGAATTGGGTTTAGCGTACCCCTTTGTATATCACAGAACTACGTGCCACCATAGGTTATTAAGTCCCCTCTGTTGGGCATCTGACACAGTGATCACATTAGTTATGCCTTTATACCCTGGCAAGGTATATTGGATCCTTTCGATGAGGCGGATACATCGGATTTCATGTAGCTCGCATGGTCTATGTCAGTTAAGAGAACCTCCCACAAAAGTTAGTTTTCATGAAAAGATTGTATTGACTCTTTGCTTTCAGATTTCAGACTTACTACTTATGACTTATGATTTGATTATGTTTCCAGCTTATGATATTACATTGAGTCATTACATTATATATTTTACTACCATCATGCGATTTTAGTTTCAAGGATATTTCAAGCATGTTTTATCACGAATTAGGCATGATCTCAATTTTAACATGTTTTCAAGTATATCTTTCATGACTTATGCTTATTTCGCATACTCAGTACATCTTATAGTACTGACGCATATCTTGTGCTGCATCCTCTTAATGATGCAGATTTAGGCACTCTCACTCAGGCTCGTGGCTAGACTACCGGATATCCCGATAGTGTTGATAAGTCCTCATTCTTCGAGGCTAGTATCAATCTAGTTATTTTTTTCATGTTTCTCTAAGATTCTCGAGTTAGCTGGGGTCTTGTCCCATCAACTCTTATGACAGTTTAAAGGCTTCAGATATAGCTAGACTTGTATTTTGTATTTGGATTTGATACTTCTTAGACTTTGTTTCTATTTAGATATGGTTGCCTATCTTCATTTAGTATGCTTCCATTATGTTTTCTTATGAATGTCTGAGTATGCTATGACCAAGAGTTAACTTGGGGCACTTGTGATCCTGGGTCCTCTGTTGCTACTAGGGGGTAGCCTCGGGGCTTGACAAATGGCTTATTTGATGTTTTGAGTAATTTCTTATCAGTGATGTGGTGACTCGAGACTTGAGAATTTAGATGATAAATGGCCTATGACTTGATATTTGAATTGTTATTGTGGAACCCAAAAGGTGAGAGTTAGTTGAGAAAAGACTTGTGTAATACCAGCTCGAACTTTCAGGTTAAGGTTTGAACCATGCTATATATGTAATTAGACCCGAACCTAATGAATATTACTAGTACCTAGGTGTTAAGGTCAATCCTTAGGTGTAGGAAGTGTATAGAACATGAATTAAGATCATAAGAAACCTCTAGCACAGAGCCGAGTTAGAAGCTTCTCTGCCGACTAAGTTTTCGTATGAGCTTTACTATGGTCAACTTCAAATAAGGATTTCTCTTAGAATATGAAGAGTTATGTGACCTACCACCCACTAAATTAAAGTTTTTAAGTCTTTCTTTTCAACGCCACCAATCATTTGTCAATTCGATATTTGTGCAAAAAAGTTATGCCCATTTTACTGGGCATTGCGCAGGCTGCCCGACCAGCTGTGCAATTGTGCATAAGAAAAATGTGCTAGGAGGGGTATTTTTGTCTTTTCTTTACATCATAACCCCAAATCATGACCCTTAACCTTTCCTATAGACAAATACACTCAGATTTCACCATCTTACATATAATTCATCTCTTCCCTCTTTGCCCAAAACTTTTAAAAAAATCATCATATTTTCAACCAAGGTCCTTCCTCAATGCTCTTTTCAAGATTTGTTTCTTCTTCTACAAGGTATGTAAGACTACTACTTCTATGTAATTCTTTGAATTTCATGTTCTTTAATTTAAGTTGTTACAAGATAGGTTAGAGTTGAAGAAATTCCCATAATCCTATTTCCCCAATAGAAATCTACAAGTAGGGTTCTTGAGATATCTTTGGGTAAACTCCTTATTGCCTGATTTACCCTAAATTATGTCAATATTTTTGAACTTTAAGCGTAAATACAGTGGCTGAAAATTCTTTTGTTGTACAAAATTAAATAAATCCCTGAATCTCTTGAACTTTTGAAATAATTGAATCTATTATTACGAATTCCATGACCTTGACTAATATCAGTTCCCAAAATTGTGAATTTGCTAAAGAATGAAAAAATTTCGTGGTTTTTTATGTCTTGTTTATTCTCCAAAAAACATATTGTGGGTTGTTTTACTATTGGATTAGTTTGATGATTTGAGCCTCTCATTACATGATATGAAACAAGAATGTTTTTCAGTTAACTCATAATTCCCTCAAGAGCTGTGGAAGCTATGTTCATGAACTATAAACTAATGAATTATGATATATTACCTCTCATGTCTCTCCAATAATGACAATAACTCATGATTTATGAACCTATTGTAGTTAACTCTCAATAAGAGTCCTACAGTGGCATTCCATGACTATGAGTCTAAAAATGCTAAACTATGAGCATGAGCCTAAGAAGGCTAAATCATGAACATGAGCCAATAAGGCTAACACTTTCATCAATGACTAATAGCATAACTATGTAACTATATGAGCTTAAGGGAGTTAATTGGCTAACCGAGAAGGCATAAGTCTAAATGATAAATGTCCAAAACTATATTTGCCAACATAGGATAGAGATTATTCCGCAAGTCGGGTGACTCTTTTTCATGTGTCCCGAAAAGGGCTAATTATGAATTCTTTCTAGCAAATCATGTCATGTCATGTCCTATTCCCGATAAGGTATAGGATGGCTTAGCTGATCGGACCGAGATCAGACTCCATGCGCTCACATGGTGGTTTATGTCGGTTCACCATTTTCTTCCATAAATAACTAAAATGATTAAATTCACTTTACTTGGTCAGTTACTATTTCAACTTTTGCTCTAGTTCATTTTTAGATTATCATCACTTGGATTGAACCTCTTACATTGATATTTTTATGCTTTATTATTTTTCATGGTATGGTCTTACATACCAATACATTCCATATATTGACCATCTTGGACGCTGCATCATTTCATGATACAAGTTTCGAATATTCATTCATGATTTCGTGCAGCACTAGATCCATTCATATCAGCTATTGGTAAACCCTCTATCTTTCGGGAGGCACAATTATCATTTTTTTATTTATTTCTATGTTATAAGGTAATGTCGGGGCCTTGTCCTAGTAAATATTAACTCATGTATTTAGAAGCTTTGTAGACTTGTGTAGATATCAGTTTTCAGATGTTTTCAGCTTCATTAAGATATTTTGGGATTTTTTCTTATTTATGTTGTAAAGGTTTAACGTTTACTGAAATGGATTTTTTTTCCCGTATTCTCATTATGAATTTTAAAAGATGTTTTTACTTCCGCTGATTTTATTTGGATGCTCTTAATGTAAGCTAAGTGCTTCTCTCGGGGCAGTCATAATTTTGGGTGTCTGTTACGTCCAGGGCCTTGGCTCGAATCGTGACAACTTGTGATTCAAAAATTATATTGTTGTTAGGTTATACCCGTTTTTCATGCATTTCTTGTTTTAAGAGATTTTTACGCCAAGATGGGCATTGTTTATTGAATTTTTTTAATTTTGATCATGCATTCATATTCATTCTCAAGAATCACAAATTTGGTACTATGAAACTATGTTTTGAAAGAAAGTTGCATGCTCGAGGAAAATAGTTCAAGGTGGTTTTACTATTGATGATTCCGAGGATAAATACCAGTTTGCATGCATGAGGAAAATAGTTTTGCATAGGTATATGGACTTTGCAATCAGTGGCGGATCCATGATTTTCACTCGGGTTCGAAAAATGGGAAGAATAAGAAGGAGGAGGGAAAAGGGTTTTAACTTAGGGAGAAGAACGATGAAAGTGATTTTGGGATTTGGAAATTAAGTCTTTTGGTTTTTGGGATTAAAAATCTCTAACTGCAGCATTTTTTTAAAAATAACTGTTGTACGTCGTCGTTCCTCTTCAGAGGATTAAACGAAAAATAATAATTAAAGCTAAATGTAAAAAACAAAAGTGCAGTATGTCTTATCTATGCAATATTTTGGGTTCTTAAAACAATTTAATTCTACTATTGTCTCTTCCGTATATTATTATGTATGATTTCTTTTGGGTAATTAAGGGTTGACATACCTACCATGGGGTTTGGATAGGTGTCATCATGAGCTTGAATTTTCGGATTGTGATAATTCTAAATCTAAAAATCCAAAAAAAAATAAAAATGTTGCTCATAAATATTTTGACTCTAACTTACCATTATTAAAAGTCTTGAATAGTTCATGGTCATTCAACAAAAATATTCTCTTAAAAGTTGCATAATAGATATATAATATTATTATCATATATGTCTAACTTCATAGACATGACTAGAGCTAATGAAGTCTTGGGTTGTTATAATTTGACTAGACCATTCAGACAACTTTTAAGTTATCATTAGGAATCGTTAAATCCCATGAAGTTTAACAGGCAATTCAATAACTTAATTTAAAATGGTATCTAGTTAACAATAATTTAATTTCCTACCTAGGCTATATTATCTTATCAAGTCTTTATTATTGTATTTTTTTTTTGGTAATAAGAGTTACATAATCTCAATGCCCAAGTTATACTTCTCAGTTTACGAGTAATATATTTTCTAAGATTAAGTAATTGGATTAAATAAAAGAAATGTTGTTTGACCTTAGAAAATAATGGGAGAAGGTCAAAATTAGCCACTCGGCTAAATTAATGGGTAAATTACATAAAGAGCCAAACATCCCTACCATATTTACTAACTCTCCCACTACTTTATTTTAATTACTTAATATACCACATGTTAACAAAAAACTCTTCGGATACATTCCAACCCCATAAGATACATCTCAATCTCATCGGATACATCCCAATCTCATCGGATACATCCCACCAATCAAATACATCCCACCCCTCGGATACATGTTGTAATGTCACAACCCGATTTCTCGGTCATGATGGCACCTACAACCCCCCAGTAGGCGAACCAATTCCCGTAGCCCAGGACAGTTAGTAATGGGCTACTATCTAACAAATAAGTGGGAGAATAGATAACAAGAGTATATATATATATATATACATATGCGGAAACTAAATCAAACCCAAGACTTGGTATCATAGTATAGAGCCAAAACTACATACATGGAGTGCAAACGATCCAAAACAATATATACAGATGTCTCTGAATGGTAATAGAGTACATGAAGCAAAAGATAAACTAAAGCTAAGCTCCGATCGCCAAGAGCTCACCCTCAGTCTGAAGTAGTCCCCGACAGATCTCCAAGCACGAATCACAACGATCTAACGGCGATGGCCCACGCTAGGATCTGCACCCAAAGATGCAGGGGGTAGGGGTGAGCACCAAATGCGAAGCATAAGGTACCCAGTAGGTATCATAGGCCGACTGGGCACATATAAGATAAAAGAGCAGTAATAGACAGAATAGAAGCAATCGGTCACAGAAATCAACGAAGGTACGACGGAGCTACCCCAGAGTGAAATCAACCAGAACCACATGTGAGGCCAGTAACGCAGAATATACACACCAAGCACAGGTGAAAGTAAGAAATAACCACACTGGGGTCCTTCAATAACACATAACATAACAAGTACCGAAATGGACCGGTAGACCGGTAACCTCAAGTGTAAGAAGAAGAGAGAAAGAGTAATGATAGGCATGCTTAGAGACATGAATCAAGCCCAACTAATCATATCAATCTCAAATCCAGCAACTAACAGTCTAGCACTAACCAATTTCATAATTAACCGTAACAGGAAATAGTTCTACAAGTAAAATAGGAAGAGTCTACCTACAGTCCCCCGGCCCCCCATACAACCGAGGAACACAAACAAGTGAAAACAAACCCTCCGGCATCCCATACTACCGGAGCGTACAATCAACAAACAACAAACAAGGGTGGAGCCTCAAACAATGAATGATATGATGCATGAATATCTCAAGTGAAATGGTATCCCTGTATGTACCTCCTCCGGTGCCGATCCGGCCCAGCAGGTAGGTTCCATGGAAGGACACTGCCCGTATACCTCTACTCCACCGTATACCTTTCCTCCGGCACAACGCAGCCCGCAGCCCCCCGGATGGCAAGGCATGGAGGTCCCAACCCCCAACTAAAACTCCAGTATATCAAACATGTCGTCCGGAAGCAAGTCCGGGTCAAGATAGAGAACCCAGTCTCGAAATGCATGCCACAACCCTGTCCAGGACTAAAGGAGCGTAGAATATCTCAAAAACCCCTCCAAGGTTGCCCGGGCCATAACCGGGTCTAAACAGTAAAAAGTCATCTCAGGTGCTCGGTCCGACCGAGGCTAAAAATCATCTCAAGTAGCAAGAAAACTCAACTAGCACCCCGGCCCTGCCGAGTCTAGCGTTAATCGTAAAACTGGTGTTTTTTAAAACATAATTTTACTTTCTTTTACCCAAAAATATTCACAAGTTAAATCAAACCATTTCCAAATTATTTCCATCAAAAACGGGCCCCCCGGGCCATGCAAGGTTTAGAAAATAGTGTCCGTAGGCCCGAAGCCCAAACCGTAGTAAAACATGTATAAAACTCTTTTATATGCATGAAAATGGTATGATCAAACACAATAGCTGCCCAGCAGCTCACAATCAACCTATCGACCCTGCACGGGCCCACAGCTACTCAGCAAGCATAACCAGCCTAGAAGGATAATTCTATGCCCGGGACTCGCGGACATTCCCAAAATCCCACCTTCTATGTTCCAGAGTCAACAAGGCCTCACAGGACCACAAGGGTAAATAAAATATATCGGCAAATACTACAAGCAACGGAGGAACAAAAGTAGGCGGACATGAATAAAGCGGTCAAGGTCTGTGGTACCAACCTAATAAACCAACCCAAGGATGCCCATTAATACAATTTTATCCTATATATGCGGAGTCTAGGGAAAATAAACCGTAACCTACCTGTCATCCGATTACAAGCTCGAACCTCTCCGAAAAGAAGCTCCGAAACGAAATCAAACTTGAACTCGGGCTTGAATAACTTGACGTCGATAATTATTTTTTTTCGGTGATCGAACGAGGTGTCAACGTAGTTTCTTTCCACCAAATACTCTCCACGGTATGAACATATATACATAATTTGCAACTTTTGCTGACAATATATAACAATATTACCTAAGCTAAGTTAAGGATAAATACTAATATTATTTAATTAATTAATTAACTAATGTATGCCACTAATCCTAATATGAAAAACCTACCACATCATTACAGGTTGTTGTCAACTCCCTCCACTTCCACGTGGGTGTGGGGTTGACACACCCAAGGGTATTTTTGTTCCGGTATATACATACTCGGGTATTGCATAAGTTCGTGGTAAAATAAATATAGCTTTTTGAATATACCATAATTAATAGAAAATCATTTCAAAGAAAACCTACTACATTATATTAATAATTTTTAACATCACTAAATTTACTATCTCCGTTAAAATATTACAATGTATAAAAACCTTATAAAATAAATACATATACAATTATATTGTAACAAAATATTTTTCATAAACTTTTAAAATATTTTAAAAAGGTAATAATAATATAACTTTTTACCAAATTCAACTTTCAAACAAAATATTTTCAAATACACGCGATGTTAATAAATTCTCAAACTTAGGCTCGCAATTCACCAACGCACGATTTTGATACTCAAGAACTCTCTTGGAATCCTCCCTTATAAATCACTGTTTCAGAACTGAAATGGCGTTTTAAAACGTGAAGTTGAGGCTTAAATCGAGTTCGACCCGACCCGGTTCGCGACCCGATTCGCAACCCGGTTCCTGCCAGACAGTCCGCGGTAAAACAGTCATAACTCTTTACTCCGAGATCAATTGGATGTGAGGTTTTGTGCGTTGGAAACTAGACTCGTAAACCTTCGATTTGGTATTTCGGGAGACCTCTAACTCTTTATATATTGGGAGAAAAGCTCTGAGACATTTGACCCAAAGTTCAGAAAATTTATTAAAGAAACTTACGATAACTTTTGCCGACTTACTTGTCTTCAAAACTTATCATACGACCAAACAAATGGACCCGGAACCGAACTACCGGTCCCGACAAGCCTTAAATGACTTGGAGCCGCTACAAACAAGCTCTAACGGCACAAGAAAAATGTATACGTGGAAATGACCGGAAGGGTCATTACATCATCCACTACTAAAAAGGACTTTCGTCCTCGAAAGTCAAGGTCAAGGGGGTACCTGAAGGCTCGAATAGCTGCGGATACTGAGCCCACATATCTCTCTCGGTCTCCCAGGTAGCCTCCTTGGCTTGACGGTGCCTCCACTGAACCTTAACAACCGGGATCTCTCGAGACCTCAATCTCCTGACATCTCTGGCCAAAATAGTTGCCGGCTCCTCAACAAAGGCTAAACCCTCATCCAACTGAACTGAATCCCACTGCAACACATGAGACTCATCTGAGACATACCGACACAACATTAAAACATGGAATACAGGATGTATAGCTGAAAACATCGGAGGCAAGGCTAGCTGATAGGCAACGCTACCAACCCTCTGAAGAATCTCAAATGGCCCAATGTACCTGGGGCTAAGCTTGCCCCGCCTACCAAATCTCATCATGCCCTTCATGGGAGATACACGGAGAAACACCAAGTCACCGACACTAAACTCCAAGGCACGAAGCCTACGATCAGCATAACTCTTCTGCCTGCTCTGAGCTGCCCGAAGTCTGTCCTGAATCACTCAGACTCGGTCTAAGGAATCTCGAAGCAAATCTGTGCTCTGTGGCCCAGCACTAAAACCATCAAACCAACCTACCGGTGATCTGCAACGCCTGCCATACAAAGCCTCAAAAGGTGCCATGCCGATACTCGAATGGAAGCTGTTATTATAAGCAAACTCTGCCAAGGGAACAAACTGATCCCAAGAACCTCCAAAGTCAAGAACACAGGCCCGAAGCATGTCCTCCAGAATCTGAATGGTCCTCTCGGACTGGCCATCTGTCTAAGGGTGGAAGGCGGTACTAAGATGAACCTCTGTACCCAAATCTTGCTGAATAGCCCTCCAGAAACTGAGATGTGAACTGAGTGCCGCGGTCTGAAATAATAGAAGCTGGGACTCAATGCAACCGAACAATCTTCACGAAGGTAGATCTGAGCTAACCTCTCTGCACCATAAGAAGTCTGAACCGGCAAGAAATGTGCTGACTTCGTCAGCCTATCAACAATCACCCATATGGAATCAAACCCATGAGAAGTACGAGGCAAACCAACAACGAAGTCCATAGTAATCCCCTCCCACTTCCACTCAGGAATGGGAAGTCGCTGCATCAAACCACCAGGTCTCATGTGCTCGAACTTAACCTGCTGGCAGTTCAAGCATCGAGATACAAACTCCGCTATATCCCGCTTCATACCACTCCACCAGTAAAGCTGCCTCAAGTCTCTATACATCTTTGCTGTGCCAGGGTGAATGGAGTATCTAGTACAATGTGCTTCATGAAGTATCAACTGAATCAAATCAGCCAATCTTGGGAAACCAAAGGCGACTATCAAAACTCAGAACCGCATTGAATATAGAAGTGCTGCGCTGGTCTCCACACCTGACAACCGATCACGAAGGTCACACAACTGTTTGATCCTCAAAAGCTGATGGCTCTGATGTGATCATCAAAGTAAGAACGAACTCACACTGGCGAGAACTCTGGCTAGGATCCGACAAGTCAAAGCCTAACAAACGGTTTATGCCAAGGCTGGGATGTCAGGCCACGGTCCACTCTGAAAACTCGAAAGAGAAGCTGAGGCTAGCCCATACTCATGCTTCCGGCTCAAGGCATCC